>JAKCPI010007299.1:0-96311 GCA_023213315.1 Euborellia annulipes | reverse complement strand
GAGAGAGAGACAAAATTCTAAGCAAATATTCAAAGGCATTTCCAACCTTTCAATTCTTATACAATCTCCCATCAAAAATGTTTTTGATTATAAATGCAGTTTGAATTTGGAAAAACAGATTACAAAATTAAATTTATATGAATTAATTCTCCGAACGCATTACCTAACATGGAGTGGGAGCCGTTTGAATATTTCGTAAATGAATTTATTATGATAAATGTTTTTCATATTTACTCTCTAATAGAAGTAGTGTGTGTGTGTGTGTGATAATTGGAAGAAAATTAATGAGAGAAACCAGCTATTTTTATTCCTTTAATTTATTTTGCTCAACTCCGAGCGCCTTTCCATTTTAGTGATGCTTCAGGTTTAAATATTTTTCGTTCTAATCTCACTCAAATTATAACTAGAACCAGTGGCGCAATCAAAGGGGAGGGGAGGGGGATTAACGGCGCTGTGGTACTTTTTCATGTATTATTGAATTGAATTTTTTCTTTTTTATTTAAATTTTTTGGCGTTGAATTTTGGTCAACACCTAGGTACAGTCAGTTTCAATATTAACCGCCACCCCTAGAGAATAGAGCCGTGAAGTTAGACAACCAGAGCGCTTAGCTGCCGTAATTTTCGTCTCAAAAAATAGTATTTCCACCGCAATACTAAAAAATGTTTATTCATCTCTCTCGTCTCTAACACTTCCTGCTCTCGTTTCTAGCTAACGAGATAATCCTTATTTCTAGTTCCACCCGGTTCGTTTTAACCAACCGACTGCTTTAAAAGAATGCTTCACTGAGAGGAATCTTCTTTAAACCCTTTTCTCAGGACGGGATGTCAGAGCAACTCTCTCTCCTCGTAGAGTTGCCTGGTGTCTATTGGGGTGAGATCCAATATTCCAATTCAGGGCGTAGGGATCTTCTTTGTACAAGTCGACACCCTAGCCCGCTACACCAGCGAGCCCCTCTTTAAATTTTGATAGAGCACCTGGACTTTAGGTGTCAGAAGTTCGCTTCCCGTCCTATATGATGAAATTTTTCTAAAGTTTATTGACTACTAATGAATTTAGATAAAGTAAGTCAGAGTTTAATAGGCTTCAGATGCTGAAAAAGACTTTAAAATTAAGCTTTGAATTTGCTTTTTTTTTATTCAAGAACAAAAAAGTGAATTTTTTTAAAATATAGATTTTCAATTTCGAACATTGGAGGAAAATGAAGTTTTGTAATATCAAAAACCATATAAGCTTATACGTAGGAATATTAAAAAAGTCTAAGGGACTCCCTCAGCACCGGCGTGTAGCCTACTCCTTTCGAAGAATGCCTCACTGAGGAGACTTCTAACGTCCCTTCCATAGGACGGGATGTCACAGCAACTTCCTGTCCTCGTAGAGTTGCCTGGGGGCTATTGTGGTGAGATCCAATATTCCAATCCAATGCCTGCTTGAGCATTTGTTTACCTTAAATAAATATTTTGATTTAATAAAAAATCCCGCACGCCAAGGATTTGAACAGGGATCTTCTTTGTTAAAGCCGACATCCTAGCCCACTACACCAGCGAACCCCCAAAAAATATATAATATTTTTATTAAAAACAATGAAAAAATCACAAATAGAAAACGCATGGGTGGGACTTAATGTTGTGTCTCACTATACATAGTCTCGGTCCCGACCAGGCCGGTTAATAGGGGTTTTACTGAATTTAGTTCTTCACCTATTATATACTAAGCTTTGCTTCATATAAATAACTCATTTTTTTTGTTTTCAGAATTTTAAAATAACTTTGAACTTTTATATCAGAAAATATGAATTTTTGACTTTAAGCACTATGCTTTTCATAACAATTGTACTCGAGGGTAATTAATCGATCGATGTATGAATTTTTAGTGATTTCATATTTAAGCCGAATTTAAAAGTAGGCAGTTAACAATTTATAGAATACCTTTTACAGTGGTGGGGGCATACATAAATATTCACAGATTAATGAATGACCCTTTTACCACTTATTTGTGATTCAATTGCCACTTCAAAATGAAGGATATCTGAATTGTTAACTTTATTTAAATACACAACACACTCAATTCATATATACAGAGTAAAATGTTATTAAATTACTTATAGGGTCAACTCTCTATATTAATTTGGAAAGATAACAAAACAACGAAATTTTCTTCTAATTTCTTCTTCTTCTTTCTTGTAGCAAACAAACATTATATGCAAATTTAATCCATAATATTTCGAAAATTGTATAAATTATACTCGAGTTAAATTTAGATTAAAACTTGCACATGAATGATGTTTCAATCTTGTTCTATTTCTGTTAACTCTAATTGTATTAAGCGAAAGAGAAAGAGAGAGAAGGGATGAAACATGTGGAGCTCCAGAGAGAATGAGAGGTTAAGTAAATATTGATTCAAAAACTTTCTCTTTCTAAAATATACATACTATACTATACAGTCAGTTCAATTAGAATTGTACTAATAGATTTATTTTAAATTTATTTATTTTAATAAGAAGAGAGGGTGAAGGTGGAAGGAGGCTATTCGAGTTGAATTTCCTAAAAAATCTTTTAAAATTTAAAACATAAACTGATGCGAAGAGCTTATTAACATCAATCAACTAACGTTAGTGTATCTTGTAAGCAGGACCGTAACTATGGGGTAGGCTCTTCCCCAGGTTGTCAGTTGCTAAAATAAGGTTTATATAACTGTAATTAATTATAATAATAATTAAAAAAATTTTAATTATCTTTTTTTTCCATTATTTCTATTTATTCAAAATCTTAAAAATGGTAATATTATTTGAAAATCCTACCCGGGTCCATGTTTATTTACCCGCGATTTACGTGCTTCTGTGCACGAACACTTCAAACCCAACCGGCCTCTGACAGTAGCGATCTACCGGCACCTCGTGAAGTTACATCATTTCCTATCCTAAACTCCTCCATCTGCGTTCGTTTCTAGCTAGGGAACTAATCCTTATTTGAGGGTGTAGATGCAAAACTCACATTCTCCAATTTTTGTTTTGTGGAGAGTGTGAGTTTTGCATCTACACCCCTCATTTCTAGTTCCACCCGGTTCCTTTTATCCAACCTCTTCTGTGTAAGGGAGGATGTCCTAGTTTGAGGAGGGACTCACTCAGCACCGGCGAGTAGCCTACCCACCCCTTTCGAAGAATGCATCACTGAGAAAGAACCTTCTTTACGTCTCTTCTATAGGACGGAATGTCACAGCAACTCCCTTTCCTCGTAGATTTACCTGAGGGGCTATTATGTTGAGATCCAATCCAGTGCCTGCTTGAGGTTTTATTTATTTATTTTTTTTAATAAAAACTCTCACAAATGGCTTAAATAAAACCCTCGGACTACCTTGGATCCGAACCCGTGACCCTTTGTATAGAAGGCAAGTACGCCTCCAACTACGCCAAGTCGGAGGGCTTGAGATTTTATAGTAATAATAAGGCAATCACAAATGTTAAGAACAACCTCAATGAAGCTCGGGTTAACTTTAATCAATATAGCTAAAACGTTGTCATTTTTGTTGTCTAGCCATTTGGCAACTTTTAGCGGGTTCTGCGGGAAGAAATTTTAACAATTTTTGCCAATCACTCCACTGTATATTTGCCATTTATCAATTTTTTGGGTATTAAAATTATTTATGCCTCTGGGAAAATTATAGATTTGAAGGGTTCTACACTATCGGGTAATGGGCATGGACATAAGAATTGTATTAAAACAGGCTTGAGGAGGTGCTTAGGCCCATGAATGGAGACCGCGGCCTCCTCGTCTGTCTTGGGTTCAGGGACTCGAGTTCCGTCACACCTAGACTAAGACTGATAAAGTCCTATTCAAGCCCCGAAATGTGAGCCTGATAGGATTAACTCGTACCAGCTCACACCTCTCGTAATTTACCAAGGGACTAGAAAGCATTCAGACTGTTCTTGACATATGCACGGGGGTATTGCTAGTCAATGAAAACTCGATCTAGTCTACACAGTGAGGCAGAAGGGATTACTCTGATCACCCTTGGATCGTGAATGGGGACCTAATTTCCCAAATGTCAATTGGCACAAAAATCTCCCCCAAGGATAGAGCGATGAAGAGGGTAATGCGAGAATAAAATGATTTGTTAAACTAATCTTACTCAAGAAGCATAATCTTTCTTCCTTGATTTGAAAAAATTTTAATCTAAGCTATCCTCCAGAAAATTTATCTCCCTAAATGTTTTTTCGGCATCTTTGGCCATATAGACTTTAAACGATTCACAATTATTTAGAAACGATATTTTAGGGAATCTCTAAATGTTAAATAAATAATCAAAAAATTATAGGCAAATCATCCTTAAAAATATTTATTTTGAGGCCCGAAATGGCCAACTCCGCCACTTTGATATCAAAGAATTGTTCCCCTGGCAAGACGCCCAGCCCGTTATTGCTAGTAAATAATTCTCATGGCTTATCATATTATATCTATAGATATATATATATGTATTGAAAATTGTGAATGAACATTTCTTATCCTTTCTTCTTTTTACAAAGAGACTACCAAAAATATATATATTCTCCCAAAGAGATGATAATAATCTCTTGACATTTTATCTCTACTCTTTTCTTCTTCTTCGCCAAGGTCTTTGTGCTAATTGAAAAGCTGCAAAAGAATGCATTGTCTATTAGCTAATAGAAACAAAGTGGAATTGGCATCTCCTCCCTTCTTGTTTGTGTTTATTGAATTAACAAATCTGATTGGTGTAGGGGCACAAACAAGTATATAATGCCTACATGAAATTCCCACCTCTCTCGCTCTCTCGCCGTTGTTGTTGTTGTTAATTAAACAACATTTTATAAAACTATTTCCAAATGTAATCAAATTCTCTGAAATTAATTTATTTTATTAAATTCAAAGCTTAAAAAAAAAAAAAAAAATTTTATATGCTATGAAAAAAAAAAACAAGTTCCAAATTAATTTTCTATATCCGTTCAGCAGAGGAAGTTGACAGATTCTTTTATAATCACAGATTCTTGTAATAGCGCCCGGAAAAAACATCCTATCGTTCATCAAACATAATTTTAAAAAGTAATTTTTTTAAATATTTCAATCAACTTGTAATCGCTCAGATTTGATTTGATTTATTAAATTATATTATACAAGGGGTGATTAGCCCCATAGCCCCTTATGAAAAATACATGAGAAAATAGTAATTATAGATTATTATAAACAAGTACAGTGAGGGTCAATATTAAGTCCCACCCATGCGTTTTCTACTTGTGATTAGTTCATTGTTTTTATAAATGAAAATGAAAATCTTTTTTGGAAATTTTCTAGGTTTGAACCATGAAAGTTTCCATTAAAAAAAATATAAATTTTTTTTTTTAAAAACATTGAAATAATCACAAGTAGAAATCACTTGGGTGGTACTTAATATTGTCCCTCACTGTACATAAAAATAATAAAAAAAGATAACAATTGATACATAGGGTTTTTTCTATCAAATACTCTTGTCTCTTGGAGTATTGTTGTCCTTGTTTCAATGGTAACTACATTCTTAGTGAAAATTCCCTTGATCGACGTTCAAGGTGAGGAGGCACAACCACCAAGATCTTCTTTGTTGAGCAAGGCCAAGTAGTATTATTCCTGACAAGGCTCTTGTTCATTCAACTACAGGCACTCTACCAACTACCCCAAACCCGGTCGGGACTCTGATTTTGCGAGTTAGGGTGTCGGCTTCTACAAAGAATGATCCATGTTCACATCTTGACGTACAGAATTTTTTCATTAAATAAAAATATTTTTTTAATGTAAACAATCCTCAAACAAGCACTGGATTGGAATATTGGATCCCACCACAATAGCCGTCAGGCAACTCTACGAGGAGACGTAGTTGCACTGACATCCCTTCCTCTGGAAGGAAAGTAAAGAAGGTTCTCTCTCAGTGATGCATTCTTCTAAAGGAGTCGGTGCTGAGGAACTCCTCCTCTAACTAGGACATCTGGCGTAGTAGGTAGCGTGCCTACCTCCTATACCAAACGTCGCGGGTTCGGACCCAGGCAGTCCGAGGATTTTATTTAAGACATTCGGATACCAGATGGTTATTCCGATAGGACATCATTTTTAGCTAGCATATAAGAGGTTGGATAAAAGGAACCGGGTGAAATTAGAAATAAGGGTTAGCTCACTAGTTAGAAACGAACGCAGGAGGAGGAGTTAGATGTAGGAAATAAAGTAACTTCCCGGAATCCAGGCAGATGGCTACGGCCAGAGGCCGGTTATTCGAATAGGAATTTAAAATAATAACAAGAGACATTTATTTTCAAAGAGCGTTTATTCCGTAAGCGTTTTTCCTAGAACCTCTTGTTAGCTTGAGTTTAAGAGATGTAAATATCTTGCACAAAGGAAAAACATAAAATATAAATTTTTAGATCGATTGTTCACATTCGAAATAGTGAATACCCCAAATTTCATCAAAATCGTTAAAGTCATTTTCAAAATAAAATACAACTCTTGCTCATATTATAATAGGAGATAAACAGACGAAAAAAAAAAAATGTTTTGCCTTTGCCCACTCATTGAATAAACATCCCTCTTTTCTCTTTCTTTCTATCTCATTTCATTTAATGAAAATAGTTGCAATTCTTTTCTTCTCTCTATTATTTTATTACTATTACTATTGTTATTCATTCTTGTATTTTTTTTTTTCTTCATTTTAAATTTTATTCTTATTTTTATTAATCTGATCATCATTTTCTGGATGTTGGCCAACAAAAGCCCATCTGAGAGAGAGTTCTATTTCGAGTTTATTCTCCATTAAATAGGTATTGAATTTTAATAGGGATAAAATTAGAAGGTGATTACGTCACTGTAAAAATTCCTTCTTTTTTTTTATTATTACTCGAAAAATGGGGAAATTTTTCAAAGCATGTTAGTGATTATTAATGTATACAATATATTTTATTGGCGCGGATATGAGTGTAACAGAAAACCCTATAAGTATATGAACTGAAAATTCGATATTGGGAACAATAATCAGGTTCCACTATGCTTAATATATCCCTTTTTTGAATGGTTTTTAAAAACAAAAAAAATTTAGAGAAAATTAAAAATAAAATTTTTTTTTTTATATTTTATATAAAACTTTTTTGTTATAATGGAAAAAATATTAAAAATAATAATTTTTTTTTATAATAATAAAAAAAAATTAATTTAAATAAAAAATATAAAACAATATTCTTAACTTAAATTTTTAATTAATTTTTTTTTGTTCAAAACATAAAAAGGGCCATACTAGTGAGTTATTGTCTCCAACATCTGGTTTTATTTGACCTCACTTCAAATTACTATACAGATAGATATTCATCCATAAGAGGAGATATATTTATGCGTTTCCCCTCCAAATCTATCATTTATATTGAAAAATGTTGCGCCTCGAGCACAATGTGAGAGTACTTGCCTCTAGTGCTAAGAGGTAAAGAGTTCCTTTCCAAAAACCAAGCGACAAAAATTTATTTCGATTGATTTTTAATTGACGACGGAAGTCTAAATGGCTTGAAACAAAAATAGCCAGTGATGGGATTAGCAATCCAATTCTCAGATTCGGGCAGTTCTTGCTACAAAAGGATTAGCAATCCGATAAACTATGGCGATTCGATTTAGAAAAAGGATCTGGATTAGTTAAATGGGGGGGGGGCCCTCTGGTTTTCCTTTTTTTACTCCCCCTTTTGTTCTACCCACGAGGTTGGGTTTTGGAGGCTCCATCAAAAGGAGATACGTATTTATTAAAAAGTAAAAAGTTTTAAAGGATTGACGGCTTCCTTCGAAAGGGATCTCAAAAAATCCAGGATTGCTAATCCTTCGAAAGGATTATACAATCCTAGATGAGAGCAAAATGATTTCGACTCACTTGTCAGATTCAAGATCCTCCCCTAAAAAGACAGTTCGATCCAGATACGCAAATCCTGGATCGGGTCGGATTTTTAGATAAATCCAAAAGGATCACGATCTTGCCCATCCCTGAAAATAGCAAATTAAACTTTTACAACATGAAAACTAAAGCATATATGAATGTAAGAAGAGAAAAATTTTGCCATCTATAGCTTTTGTGTTCAAAATATTGTTAGTTGTATTGAGAAAATAACGTAATTTCTTGGTTTATACACATGGAACATGAAATTACTCAAATCGTCTTCGACCACAAAACGGGTATCTTAGCCTCTTCACTGATTCAGAAGTTAAACTTTGTGAAAGATGTCTAGCTTGATCAAACTCGAGATACAGACATTGCCGAATTAAAATCACTGACATTAAAACAATCACCAATATCATATCAATTTTATACTAAATTTTGTTGCAATTTGAAATTTTTAAGACAAAATTTAGTATACCATTGATTTAAAAGCCAGAAAACTCTTTGTTTATAAAATTTTCAAAATATGCACGCGCATGTCCATTCAGTATAGACCCTTGATAATATAAAAATAGGAAGCATAACAGTATAATGAATCCGGGTCTTTTCAAATTTTTACTAGCCTATTCTTAAAATATTCTTTTTTCTTTTCCCATCCATTAGGCTTTTAAAAAAAAACACACGCACCTACACACACTAAAGGAACTCGCATATTTACTTTGACAAAAGCAAAGCAGAAAAATTAAAATAACTTTGTCAATTAGCAGAAGTCTGTCATCACTAATTCAACAGAACTAGGAGAGAAAAATAATTATTTAGAAAAAAATAAATAAAGGAATGTTCAAGTACAAGGACTTAGGATCTATTAATTATGAGAGAATCAAAAGTCCTTGGAGTAGTAGCATTTACATATACATAACACCCACCTGGTAATTATGCAATTTTCTTAAAAATTCTTGTATTTGATTGTAAGAGCCTTGTAAAAATTATTCTAAGATATATTATTGTACTCTAAGATGAAAAAATTTATAATGATTGATAATGTTCACTAATCTTTATTTCGTCTCTTGTTATGTACACATTAGTTCTGAGGATGATCCCGACCGGGATCGAAACGTCAACGTGGTGGGAATAAAATAATTAAATACAACTAGCTGCAGATTTTCTTCACCTTTTCACCTATCCTGTTTGAACTACCAGCTATAAGCCCTACGTATCTATTAAAATAAAAAGTACGTAACATTTTTTTAAATTAATGTTTAATTAACTAATAGTTAAAATTATATAAATATACACTGGGCCTCAGCGAATTTTTTTACGGAAAAAGTGGGGTGACAAGTGCAGAACACAACTTTCGATTTCCGAAGGTAAGAGAAAGTTGTGTGCGACCAGTCGCACCAGATTTTTTTTTATTTAAAGCCCAAATCTTTATTTAAAGATATTTTATTGAAATATTGAATCGTATCCCTTGAAAGGTTCAGTTTAAATCCTCTCTTGGTCGAATCCTTTATCTCTCTATTTTGATCATTAAATTGGAACGAATAAATAAATAAATAAAATAAAAGGATCGGTCGTTGTGTGTTTTGTTTTCCCGACGACAGAGGGTGTTGTCCCTCAAGGGAAGGGGAAAAAAGAGGGAGAGAGAAAAAAAAAAGGGTCACGTCCTGAAAAAATTACATATGCATTCTCGTATATCTATCCATCAGAAAAAGAGAGGAAAAATCCCCCCCCCCCCCCCTCTCTCACTCACTTTCATATATCGGACAAATCTAAATCATTTTTTAAATTTAATTAATCTATAAATTATTCTCTTCGTTGTATCGGAATGTCAATGTCAAAAAAAAAAAAAAAAAAAAAAAAACTGAAATTGTTCTATTTGTATTTGTACCCTCCATTTCCTTTCGCTTTCTCTTTCTCTCTCTCTTTTTTTTTATTTATTTTTTTGATTTGTTTCGGGAGATTTAATAAAAATTGATTCTTTTTTTTTGACGTTCGATGCCCTCATAGTTTTTTCCCCCGTAATTGATAATTAGATTATATTAAAATCAAAGTGATAATAATTTTATTTAACTTCTATGTATTTTTAAGATTATAAATAATATTTAATCAAATAATAAGTAAAAAACAATTATCAAATTTTATAATTTACTAGCCGCGCCTAGTTTATATAATTCGCTAATGTCCATCTGTCTGTCTGTCACGCTCAGTTTGATCAACTTCCCGTTGAAATTTTATAAGCTTAGAGAGGACCTTTTGAGGATTACAGGAAAATTATTTACCATATCTCCGCCGCAGGCGGGCCCGAGCCAGCTGGAGGAGAGTCCAGCGAGTCAAAGTCCGCCAAAGGCGAACTAGCCGCCCCGGATAGTTAATTATCAAATTCTTAATTTAATTCTGTCTTCAGAAGCTATCTGACTAATATTTAATATCACTTCCTATCAAAAGACGTGAACAAAAAATCTGTCCTGAAGAAGGCCGGAAGATTCGACGAAACATCGACATAACTATTTCCTGAATCTTTTTACAAGTAATGGAAACCAAAAATATCTTTTATTTCTAAAATAAATTGTCCCTCTTAGCGAGATATAAGGTGGTCACATCAGTTTTTTACTTTCTCTTACCTCTATATATATGTTAATATATATATAGAGAGAAAGTATTGGATTCATGTCAAAAATTCGATGTCGAGATTTTGATGGATATACACGTTTTGGGGTCCCCTGAATCCAAAAAAGTGGTTTTCGCGACATGGTCTGTCTGTGTGTGTGTGTGTGTGTGTGTGTCTGTGAACATTCAGGAACTAAAAGAGCTACGAGATTGAAATTTTATATTTAAGTTAGGTACCCTCCCAAGGGGTGAAAATAAACTTTTCAACAAAATCGGCCAAATAGTACTAGTACTTTACTGATATACTTTTTCAGTTTTTTTTTTGATTTTCTCAAAATTCGCTACAACGATTTTGTTTAAAATTCATAAATGAATTATTTTTTAAATACTGTATTTAAAAAGTATATCAGTGAAATTTTTTGTGGAAATTGTTTGAAGTACACTTTACTGATGTAGCTCAGCGCCATCAATGAATCATCGCGTGGTCAAGTTTGGAACTAAAGTGCTAAGAGCAACTAAATATATCTCGACACAAAAAATCTGGTGTCAACAGCACGGTGCAAAACTTTCTCTTACCGAAGGATAAGAGAAAGTAGTGTGCTGTGCCCCAGTCACACCAGATTTTTTTTTGATAATTTATTACCCCTTTTTTTTGTTAACTCTATTTCTATTCTATTTTCGAGTTGAACATTTAATTAAATTTTTATAAAACGTTCCAAAAAATGAAAATAATAATTTCCTTAATAGATAAAGTTGATTTTTTTTTTTATAATAATTATTATTTTTATTTTTATTCCCCTTTTTCTTTATTATTTCATCGCATGCTTTAAACTCAGTTTTTTTTTCTATTAAAACTTGGCTGGCCGATTATATACTTAATTCAATTATGGTAATTGCGTTATAAAAAAAAAAGAAAGCCCGGCGAACGAACATATTGATCGAAATCTATTAATTTAAATATTGTAAAAATATTCGGAAAGGAATATAATTTGACTAAATATAATAGCGGCCTATCATGGCTTTTTTTTGTATCGTGCAATTTTCAGACACACCCTGCTTTTAGAATTGCTTATAAGCTGTCACAATAAGTCTAGCTAGAGGGCATTTTTTTCTAAATTATAAATTATATAAAAAAAAATCATTTCGTATTTTTGTTATAGTCAAATTGTAATGTAGCCATCGTACCGCACCCTCCTTGAAATTACTTTAATTCCTATCTCTAACTCCTCATACTGTGCTCATATTTTTAGCTAATGAACTTAATCCTTATTTTGAAGAAATAAAATTGCTCTTGTATAGAAAAAATAAGAGGCGGAAGGAGCGGGCAGCCAGGTACACACACAGCAACAAAATATTGCAGCAATGTTGCAGAAATATTGCGAATCTTGCTCAATATTGACAATATTACAACAACATCGATGCAATATTGCAGCTCAAACAGCAACATTGCAGTAATATTGCTGCAATTTTGCAAAAAGGCGGACATAGAAATATTGCAACAATATTGCTGCAATATTCCTAGTTTGGAATATTGCCGAACCCGCGACGTTCGGTATACGAGATTAGCATGCTAACCCCTACACCAAGCCCCGAGGGCAATTTTTTACTTAGATAATAAGTAATTATCTAATAATGCCTTATATATATATTAGGGTGCCACTTATTTTTCAATTTTCTTTTATGGAGTAGTGCCGGGCGGAATTTTGTTCCATTATATCCAAAAGTAAGTCCTATAAAATATTAGCTCAAAATAATAATATTAAGACGTGGCGCTCTTGCCCTATTTTTTTTAAATATCATTAAAATCACTTTTTTCGTTTTGGGTAAAAATATATGTGCTTGTAATTTTATTTTAATGTTGACTAGCCATAATTTGAAAATTTAAATACTAAATATCTTTTTTACATAGGCATAACTTAAATATAAACGAACATTATAATGAAAAGTTACATATTCTAAGTGAATGTTTTTTGTAAGACTTCTCTTGTCGGCCTAGGATATTTTCGCGGGTATTCTTGGACTGTCTCTAACAAATAAAAACACAAATGTATATATAAGGTTATTAATCATGCCAATTTCAGATAATATAAAATGTAGCCTAAGTCACCTGCACTAAAAATTGCTTTTGATCCTCATCCAGTGTAATTTTATCGTTGAAATCCTCTATTAGTTTGATACCCCTTTCTGTCGGATCATTCACAACCTTCAGTTCTTTCAAGAGATGTTTTTCTAATTACAGATTCAATTACAGAGGACACCAAATTAAAGATAGCTCAAAAATTATTAGCGGAAATGGATGTAGATTACGAACAACAAGGTGAAAAGATAGGCGATTTTAAGAAATTGCCACTTAGAAAAGAAGATGTTTCCCAATTTTTACAAAGTTCTAATGAAGAAATTTTGCTAAAATTAGCAAGTAAAAATTCTCTAAATTTATTACGTAGATGTGAAATAGGAAATTTTTTGCATTTCCACCCATCAAAATGGATTACTTCTCTAGGATACCAAAAAGGAAAACATCTCTTGAAAGAACTGAAGGTTGTGAATGATCCGGCAGAAAGGGGTATCAAACTAATAGAGGATTTCAACGATAAAATTACACTGGATGAGGATCAAAAGCAATTTTTAGTGCATATGACTTAGGCTACATTTTATATTTTCCGAAATTGACATGATTAATAACCTTATAAATACATTTGTGTATTTATTTATTACAGACAGTCCAAGAATACCCGCCAAAATATCCTAGGCCCACAAGAGAAGTCTTACAAAAAACATTCACTTAGAATATGTAACTTTTCATTATAATGTTCGTTTATATTTAAGTTATGCCTATGTAAAAAAGATATTTAGTATTTAAATTTTCAAATTATGGCTAGTCAACATTAAAATAAAATTACAAGCACATATATTATCACCCAAAACGAAAAAAGTGATTTCAATCGCTATAAGTTATGATATTTAAAAAAAATAGGGCAAGAGCGCCACGTCTTAATATTGGCCAATAAAATAAATAGAGAATTATTAAAATTTGGTTTGTTTTTTAATAAATTGCAAAGAGTAGTGGCTGAATGTGACTTATGATTAATGAATAAGAGAAAAGGCAGCCAAAAGCAAAACAAAAAAAATTTTTTTTATTTTTAGCTTTATTAAGTATCAATGTCGATGTTTCGGCAGATTTTTTTGGTCTTCTTCAAGACATATACAATGTTTACTTCGAGCTTAAAGGAGGCTCTTGTCAACGACGAATGTTCACACTAGGGTCCGACCGAAACAAGATTTTCAGCCGAAACCGAAACCGAAACCGAATATTCGGCTCAACCTTAGTTTCGGCCGAAACCGTAACCGAAACCGAAACTTGTATTTTCTATAAAAAAATTTTTTTCATTTTATCTTTTTTTTTTTTGGAATTTTTTTTCCCTTCGGTGAAAATCATTTTACCTTTTTTTTAGGGAGACTAAATTTTTTTTCTCCCTCAAGTGCAAATTACACTAGTCGACAAGGTTTTTTTCACAAGAAATCTGATTAGTGAACCTAGTGCATTTTTTCATTCTGAATTCAGATATGTAGTTAGAATTTTTCCATCAGGCACAGTTTTAGAGATATAGAGCAAAATAGATATTAGTCGAAAATGGGCTCTAAAACGGCTTTTATTTAAAATGTTCAAATTATTTTTAACGCGCCACCCCGTCAAATTATGCAGATAGTTAGAATACATATAAATTTTAAGTTTCATCCCAATCGGAAGTCATTTAGACGTGCCGCAAACGGCTTAAAGTTTAGAAAAATCGAAATTTTCAAGATTTTTTTTGCTTTGGTCACCCCTAATAAAATTTTAGAGATCCCTGAATGAAAAAAACATACATGTACGATATTCTATAGTTCTTTAGCTTTCTAAAAAGCATTCATTTGTAAAAATCTGTTAATTATTAACGAAATTATTAATAAAAACGTCAGCAAAGAAAAAACACAAGTATACTCACTGGTCGAAAAAAATGGACTTCAATTGAATTAAAAAGCGAACCCTATCCACGAGAAGCTAATGTATCCTCTCTGAGCATCGGGTCACGGGCCCTAACTTTATTATATATTATTAAAAAAAAATATTTTTTGAATCTCATATCTTTCTTTATACTTCTAAAAGAACAAGAGGTCCATTTTTTTTGTCCAGTGAATGTACTTAGGTTTTTTCTTTGCTGGCGTATTTGTTCATAATTTCGTTAATAATTAATAGATTTTTACGAATGAGTGATTTTTAGAAAGCCAAAGAACTAAAGAATATCGTACATGTATGTTTTTTTCATTCAGGGATCTCTAAAATTGTATTAGGGGTGACCAAAGCAAAAAAAATCTTGAAAATTTCGATTTTTCTAAACTTTAAGCCGTTTGCGGCACGTCTAAATGACTTCCGGTTGGGATGAAACTTAAAATTTATATGTATTCTAACTATCTGCATAATTTGTCGGGGTGGCGCGTTAAAAATAATTTGAACATTTTAAATAAAAGCCGTTTTAGAGCCATTTTCGACTAAAATCTATTTTGCTCTATATCTCTAAAACTGTGCCTGATGGGGAAAAACTGAATTGATATTTGAATTCAGCATGAAAAATACTTCTAGAATTTCATATGTTCATTCTTGTGAAAGAAAAAAAGTTCATTTTTGTCGACTAGTGTTATTTGACCTTTTTTTTTTTGCATGCGAGTCTCATCCCATTTTTTCAGACTCTGGTTTCGGCCGGCCGAAAGGTTCGGCTACTTTTTGGCCGAAACCGAAACTACGGCCGAAACCATGATTTTTGGCCGAAACTGGCCGAAACCGTAACCGAAACCGAATATTCGGTCGGTTCCTAGTTCACACTAATAATATGTTAGGAGTTGCCAAGAGCCTCCTTTAAGCTCGAAGTAAACATTGTATACGGTAAGTCCTGAAGAAGGTCAGAAAAATCGGCAGAAACGTCGACATTGATACTTAATAAAGCTAAAAATAAAAAAAAATGATTTTGTTTTGGTTTTGGTTGTTTTTCTTATTCATTAATAAATATATGATTTCTGCTTGCCCCCCCCCCCCTCCCTCTGTCCCCAGAGGGGCAAGGGCACATCCCCTCCCCCCGTTTTGAAACCTATGATCACTTTAATAAAGAAAGTCACTAGTTTTAATATAATATACAGTAAAATTTAAAAAATCACTTAATAGAAACTCAATATCCCTTAAGAGGGTGATCACTGAAAACTTTAAGAGACGAGCGCCACGTGTTAACACCCTTCAATTTAGCTCAAATTTGGCTGACAACCTTTTAACATTCAAAGGAACAAAATTCCGCCCGGCACTTGTCAAAATTTGAAAAAAAAATTTTGACCTCTTATAATAAGTGGCACCCTTAATATATATATATATATATATATATATATATTATCTAATTGTTGTTTAATTATTATTGTGAAAAACACGACGTATATATGAATAAATAGATATTTTTTCTTATGAATAAATAGATTAGTTTTTTTTTATGAAAAAACTTTATTTATGCGAGCACTATTTATTGTTGGCAAGAAAAAATTTTGTGGCTTTTTAAAAACTTTGAAATTTTGTAAATTGTAATTTTTAACTTTTCCGACTCAAAAGGTTGCCGGACCCCTGGCTGATACGATGCACCAAGATGCACCAAATATGAGATACAAAATTGTTTTCAAACAACATAGCCTTTGTTTTTTATATACCACATAGTATAGAATGTCAACTCCGACCGTTTAAGAGAAGACAAAAAATAATTTTCGACACATGTCGGTGATTAAATCGCTTTAAAACTGCATCACGTGTCATTCCACAATCCAATTTGTTTATTTCCAAATCGCTATTAAAGTTTTCATATTGTTCACTTTTGTATAACATTAATTTCTCTTATCAAACTAAAAAAAAATGAAAATTTATTCTTATGATTTTATTTATGTGTGGGTGTTTCGTTTCGTGTATAACAAATTCTTTTGTTTTTATCAGAGCAATAAACAAGATATTTCAACTGCTTTTGATATATTTGTTGTTGCTAACAAAATGGAGAGAAAGGTATAATTAAGATATCACTTCTAGCATCTACAATGTTGAATGTTTTAAATCTTATCCTAGGCTAAAAGGGAAAATATTATTTAAGCCATAGGTTCTCAACGTAGGCGATAACGCCTCTCTGTGGGCGTTTCAGACTTTCAGAAGAACCAGAGAAAATTAAGAGGCATCGAGATGGCGCAGAAGGGAAGTGGGAAGATTAAAAAATATAGGCTAAAAATCATTGTGTGGTTTTATGAAACCACGATGCAAGCGAAACTTTTTTTCGGATTGGAGGCGTTTAAATGAAAATTTTCAGAAAATAATTCAATTAAGGGTATTAAAATCGCGTTTTTAATAACTTGGGGATGATAATGGGAAATCAATAGACGCATGTTAAAAACTGAGAACAATATTTATTTAGTAATTGAAGATTTGAATCATTTTAAATTATTTTAAAAATTATATTTTATCAATTTAAAAATTGAATAATTAAATCTCACAATTATTTTTTTATAATTCGTCATATATATTAAATTTCAATAGGAATAATTATAATAATAACGAATTATATTCCTCTTCTTTTAACTCGGAATTTCGGCAAGATGTACCATCAGGTCGGCCAAATATATGAAAATAATTACATTTGTATAATTAGATTGATCTATGACAATGTTAATGTATAGGGTTTTATGCAGAGTAGGGATACGGTATCGAAAAAAAAGTATCGATACTTGTACATGGTATCGTATCGAAAGGAAAGTATCGATACCAGAAATTATCGGATGAAAACTATCGATACCAGTAGGTATCGAGTATTTTTTAAAGTATGAGTATTTTTTTTCTTTTTTTTACTTTTTTCGGCATCTTAGGCTCCTGACGTCGTTCAAAGGGCCCAACGGAAGATCAATGGGGTATACTGGTGTTTAAAAAAAATCTTGAAAATTCAAAATAAGAACCGTTTTAGAGCACATTTTCTATTAAAATTTTTTTTTCCTCAATATATCTAAAACTGTGCCTGATGGAAAAATTCTAACTACATATCTGAATTCACTATAAAAAAATGTACTAAATTCACTAATTTCTTGTGAAGAAATCCTTGTCGACTAGTATTTTTATTAGTTTATATATTGGCCTTTCTATGTAATATTTGCGCACTTTGAAATTTAGTAAATACAGTTTGCAATAATACAAAAAAAATTAAATTAGAAATTTAATGTTATTAAATGAAAGGGTTTTTATTAAAAAGTATCAAATTTTCCATTATTAATAAATAATTATTAGGAATATGATGAAATAAAGTCTATCCCACAAATATCGACCATCTGTTATATATCAACTTACTATTTATATCAAGAGAAAAAAGAATATGCGATATTCTTTGGCAGAATCGCAATTAAAATATTTATATAACGTTTAAAGTCTGTCTATATGGCCTAAGATGCCGAAAAAACTTATGTTCGAAATATAATAGAGCATTGCCCGCCACCTGGTGTCCCTTCCAAAAAACTGAAGGCTCCACCTTTTTTATCAAATCGCCGAAAAGGCAAATTTATATATTAATTAGTAAGTTCCTAATCTACCATCGACTCGGAAGCATTTCGCCAAGGCGCAGCGCAGCGGTCAAAGTGCAGGCTTCCACTATATCGGCAGAAAAGGTAAGGAGTCTTCAAATCTCCAACATCCGAAATGGTCCTTCGTAGCCCAATGTACCAATCCTAGGGAAAATCAATCCATATCTTTATCTTTATCTTTATCTATCACATCTTTTATCTTATGCAAATCGCATACCTAATCTCTACCTATATCTACCTATATCAATCAAATATCTATCTACCACATATCTACAAATATCTACAAAGCATCTACCTTTATCTGCCACAATCTACATCTATAATCGGAACCAAATATAATTATCTACATCTATAATCTATCAAACTCAATCTATATCTACATCTACTCTAATTAATTATATATATCTCAACAATCTCTGATACATAATTCATCAATTATATCAATTTTTAACCTAATTTTTTGAAATGGCCTATAACAAGAGAGAGACCAAAGTCCTTGCGGAGTGTTCGCTGAAAAGGAATGAAGCCTTATCGCTTTTCTCGAAATTACATAAATTATTTTTAACTAAAAATACGGATCCCACAGCACAAACTCAAATAATAAATCGGGCCATACAAATCGAGGAATCGTATAATGACGTCAAAAAATCCCATTCCGCCGTCCGGGACATCTGTGCCCTCAGCGTGGACGACGAAAATTATAAAAGTTCTCTCAAAGCTATGGAGATAATTGAAAATATCTATTTTCAAATTAGACCCTTATATAGTGATCAAGCTAATTCATCATTATTAAATCAAAGTTTAAATTTATCAAATTTGACACCCAGACCATCTGTTCAACTTCCAAAAATTCAACTTAAAAATTTTGATGGAAATATAAAAAACTGGTCTACATTTTATTCTCATTTCTCGAGTTTGATTCATAATAATCAATCAATAGATTCCTTATCTAAATTTCACTATCTAATAAGTGCTTTATCTGGTCCAGCAGCCACATTGTTAAAAGATATTCCTTTAACAGGCGACAATTATATCTTAGCCCTTAAAAAATTAATTTCTAAATATGAAGACAAACGACAACTCGTTTCTTATCATTTAAATAAATTAATTAAAATAAATCCCATAAAAGAACATAATCGCCAATCAATTGAGAATCTATCAGAAGTTCTTTTTGAAAATTATGCTGCTATTAAAAATTTAGGTATCGCTAATCTTGATCAAATTATCTTATTTGAAATCTCTTATCAAGCTCTCGATCCTGAGACCAGAAGACAATTCGAAATTAAATTTTCAAAATCGGACCTACCTACATTCAATGATCTATTAGAATTTTTACAAAATTATTCTAAAATTTTAAATTGCTCACAAGGGGAGAAAATCCCGGAAATCAAAATGCCTTCATATATCGTGGCCACTCAATTCAAAATATCGCCACCTAATAAAATTTTATCTCATTTTTCCAACCTCAATGTTTGTCTTCGAGTCACCGCTCTATTTAGAAGAAAAATCAATAATTTTAAATCTAAATTAAATTCAGTCACCAATCAATCTAATTTAACTGGTGCCATCTCTATGCAAGAACGCCGAGAAGCTTTATGGTGTTTGATACGTCTTGAGCAAGCTCGATGTTTTGATATCGAAATCAACTCATCCAAAATACAAATAAAAAATAAATCTTTGCGCAAACTTAATCCATTTATGGACTCACAAAATCTTTTAAGAGTGGGTGGTCGTCTTTATCACTCCACTCTGCCCGATAAATCTAAGTTTCCCATTATTCTACCTAAGGAAAGCCCTCTAAGCAAGTTGATCATATCACATTTTCATCTATCTTATCTTCATGTTGGAGCTCGTACTCTACAATCTCTCATCGCTCGTGAATATTGGATCATCAGCGCTCGACAACTAATAAGGTCTATTTTAACCAAATGTCAAACCTGTTTCAAATTTAAAAAGACCACCATTACTCCGCTTATGGGACAACTACCCTTATCTCGTGTCAACCAAGGTCGTTGTTTCCTAAAGGTAGCATGTGATTTTGGCGGTCCATTTGGCCTTATATCTCATCGTGGACGTGGAGCTAAACAATTCAAAGTGTATTTGTGCATTTTCACTTGTTTGGCAGTTAAAGCAACTCATCTTGAACCAGTATCAGATCTGAGCTCCGACGCATTTTTAGCAGCACTTACTCGTTTTGTAAGCCGACGAGGTTTATGCACTGATATTTACACCGATTGTGGACGTAATTTTATCGGAGCGGAGCGTATTCTATCTAACATCCAACAATCCCTCAAAGAAATGAATAAAGAGGAAACTAAATTAAATAATTATCTCGCTGAAAATCAGATAAATTTTCATTTCTCTGTTCCAAGCGCCCCTCATTGGAATGGTCTCATAGAAGCCGGTGTCAAATCGGCCAAACACCTCATCCATCGTGCGGTAGGCAGTCAAAATCTTACTTTCGAAGAATGGACTACTATTTTCGCAAAATATGAATCTATTTTAAATAGCCGTCCACTCACCCCTCTCACCGACGACCCCGACGACGTTGACGTCCTAACACCAGGACATTTTATAATTGGTGCCCCTCTATTATCATTACCTGAGCAAGATCTTTCAGAAGTAAAAATAAGCCATCTAAATCGTTGGCAACTTTTACAAAGAATTACTCAAACGTTTTGGTCACGATGGCATCATACCTATTTACATACGCTACAAGAAAGATCCAAATGGACAAAATCTGTCCCAAACCTAAACATCGGCGATCTAGTTTTAATTCATGACGCCCCCTCATCTATCGGAAAATACCGTCTGGGCCGTGTCATCAAACTTTTCCCCGGTTCAGATAATATAGTTCGAGCTGTCGAACTTAAAACAGCTACCGGTGTTATTAGACGGCCTGTGGTGAAATTATCCCCTCTACCATCTAATAATTCTTCTTAAAAAAAACAAAAAAAAATCCTCATTCTTTCATCTATTCATTCCCCATCTTTACTATCCACATCTCATCTATATCATTATATCTCTCCTTTTAATTAAATCCTGAACCAACCGTTCAGCGGGGGGGTGTATGTTCGAAATATAATAGAGCATTGCCCGCCACCTGGTGTCCCTTCCAAAAAACTGAAGGCTCCACCTTTTTTATCAAATCGCCGAAAAGGCAAATTTAATATTAATTAGTAAGTTCCTAATCTACCATCGACTCGGAAGCATTTCGCCAAGGCGCAGCGCAGCGGTCAAAGTGCAGGCTTCCACTATATCGGCAGAAAAGGTAAGGAGTCTTCAAATCTCCAACAACTTAAAAAAAAAAATTGTTTTTGAATGAGTAATACTCATTCGATACCGGCAATCAAGTACTCATATGAGTAAAGTATCGAGTAAAAAAAGTACTAGTATCGAAACAAAAGTATCAATACTTTTTTCGTGTCCCTAATGCAGAGGCGTATATAGAAATTTTTTTCGGAGGGGACCCGAACTCAAAAATATTTCTGCGGAAAACTAAATTTTTTTCACACGAAATTTTTTGCGGAACATTTTTTCTTTTGCGGAACCAAAGTTTTCCATCCTGCGGAAAAATTTGTTGCGCTGATGTCTGTATATCCCCATATATGTATATGTGTTTGGGAAATTTCGGGGGGGGGGGGGGCGCGGGCCCCCTCGGTCCCCCCCTATATACGCCCCTGCCTTTATGTATATATATACGTTTACAAGCTTATCCGACCTGATGAGGGTACATCGTGCCAAAATCGATAGTCGAGAGATTAAATAATTTTTAAAAATTCGTTATTATTTTAATTATTTCCATAACTTCAAACAAATAACGAAAAATGGAGAACTTCATTAAGAATTTCCTATTTTTGTCGTCACGGCTTGTGACGTCTTGCCTTGTAACGTCAAGGCTCTTGACGTCACGATTCACGTTACTGAACGCAGAGGTTGTTTTTAAGTAAAATTGAGCCTGATATTAACACACTCCTTAAAATGCATAAAATTTAATCTTCTTATTAGTTATGTCTTAAATTTGTCTTTTGAATGTTAATAAAAATATTCCTCGATATAACAGAGTATGCGTTTTAATTTCTCCCGTTGAAACTTTCTTCTTTCATTCTTCATTTTAAACTCAGAAATAGGATAGGTATCATATCCTATCTTACGACTCTAATATATTATTCCACGTTTAAATATAATCATGGTTGTTTTAAATTCGCGACAGGTGATAAGTAAAATTAAGATGGGAGGGGGGGGGGGGGGACTCTAGAAAAAAACACTCAAAGGGGGCGGTTAGCAAAATTAGCTTGAGAAACTATTATCTAAAATATCGCTCTGTTTATTTATTTCTAAGTTCACGTTAGGAAGCCGGAGAGTTGAACCCAGAGCTTCTAGATTAAGAAAGGGGTTCAACACACCCGGAGGCTCTAAGGTCATTTGGGCACTGTCACACTGCTCTATATTTCAAATTACTCATAGACGATATTATCGCACATAACAAGTAAATATGTTTAATTATAGAGGAAATGGACATGCAATTTTTTAATTAAACGCACCTGATTATAAATTCATTCTCTTTTTAAAGAAGGGAAAAAGTTTTAAAGTAAAAGTTGAATTTAATTAGTTTATCAAAGAATTCTTTTAGACAAGTTTTAAAGGGAGAGGTGAAGGCAATTTCGTTTTCGGGGTCATTTTAAAATATCGAATACCATTTTGAATATTTATTCTTTTACAGACTGTAGGCTATAAAATACACTTTGCAGCCAATGTTATTTTTTTTTCTATTCGGTATTTGAAGTTAGAAGACCTAAGTTATATCATTTATTTGCTGAAATATCGTCATAATTCAAAAAATCGCCCCTATTGGATTATTGGCAGCGTAAGGATAACAAAAAAAGGTTTTTTATCTGGCGGAGGGACCGGACATGTCTGAGCTTTTCAGACTCGAAGCAAAATATCTAATTTTTTTGAATCACAAATCGAAAACAACTTTGTTGATTTCAAAACAGTAAAATTTCAGTTAAAAAGCAGCTTTGTGGAAGGGGTGCCAGTGATATTTTCAATAATAAAGAATTAATTTGCATAGCTACCATTCCTATATAAATATGTTACATTTTATTGTTCTCCTGAAAAATTTAGAAATTTTGAATTATGACAATCTTGCAGCAAATGAGCGAAATGGGTATAACCGTTATAAGGAGGTACCCAAAAATCAATTGGACAATATAATTTAAATAAATTATATCACTTAGAATAGGAAGCGAAGCAGGAATCTTGAGATCATGAATCGAGACCACTTTTTTTAAAATATACAATGGATTGAAGGTATACTCAAAAATTGTATGTCGGAGGCAGGGCCAAAACTAGGCAGGGGCAATAGGAGCCCAAACGGCAAGGGGGCCCGAGAAAGGTTGAAAAAAATTCGCATTATTTTGTATTAAATTATTTAGGCAAAATTTAAGAGTAAAGGAAGTAAAAAATCTGGTGTGACAAGTGTTCTGTGCTCGTCACACAAGATTGTTTTGTGTCGAGATATATTTAGTTTCTGTCGATAAATTAGAATTCAAGATGTTTATAGAAGGAGAATAAAAAGAGAGAGCAGTTAATTAAATTTTTGTTTATTTTTCCCTCAGTGCTGACGCGTCATGACGTTTCGGTCTTGTTTAGAACCTTCTTCAGAGCTATTAATACAGAACGTGCCCCTGCCTAGTTATTCTCCTTCTACTTCACCAATTTCACAAATTCTGGGGCTAACTTCATCATGTCGTTTTCACAAATTCACTCACATCAATCTCATCAAAACGCGCCAAAAGAAGTATAACTTCAAAAATTTGTTCATTCGGAACTCATAACTTCGCCCCTTTAAGGCACCCCCGCACATTGTTAATTTATTTCTTCAAATTTTTCGATTCTTTATATATTATATTTCAAAATATGTCACTACTTTTGTTACACCCTGTATCATAAAAGATGGGGAAGCGCGGAAATTTTATTTTTTTTTTAAAGGCGTATCGTAGTAGCATAAAGGCATAAAAGGTCTTTTGTTGTTGATTGAGTTTTTAATATTAAATTTTTTTTATTTTATTTTTTTTATTGGGTGTTTCCCGAAGGTAGAACGGGTAGATGGTCATTTAATTTCGATGAATGAATAAACGCCCCAGGCTTTGGTCACCGGAGCGAAGATCCCCAATCCAAATTTGACTCATCATGCAGGTGGACTCTGCTATGGAAAATATCCCCTCGGCCTTGAATTGCATGTCATTGACTTTTGGAATTCCGCTAGAGAGCAATGGGAGTTTTTTTTTTTTTTTTTTTTTTTCGTTATTGTCTAAGAAATCTATCACTATTATTATTGAAATGATTAAGAGAAGAGAAAAATTATTTTTGCTTGCGCCCAAACAAGTTTATTGAAGTCTTCTTATTTATTTATTTTACTTTCACACTAATATATTATTTCTAATATAAAATAAGAGAAAAGTATTATGAAAAATCTGGTGTGACTGGTTACACTAGAATTTTTGTGTTGACATATATTTAGTGTCGCTTCCCGAGTCGAAATTGAACGCCTGGTTTGAACCTTTTAGTCCTGAATTCCCTTGTTATTTGATGGGATGTTATTTATTTACAATTTTGTGAAAGCCTACTGATTCTACCAGGAGAATTAGAAGATTCAAACCAGTACTTGAACGCCTGGTTTGAACCTTTTAGTCCTCAATTCCTTTGTTATTTGATAGGATTAAAATTTGGTTAAAGCCTACTAAACCTACCAGGAGAATTAGAAGGTTCAAACCAGTACTTGAACGCCTGGCTTGAACCTTGCAGTCTTCAATTGAGGACTAAAAGGTTCAAGCCAGGCGTTCGATTTTGACTCGGGAAGTACTGGTTTGAACCTTCTAATCCTCTCGGGTAAAAATTAAAAACAGTGCGATCTCAGCGCCAAAGCTTTAATAGATGACCACCTTTCATTTTCTTTCATTCCTTGGATATTTGGATTTATTATCGATAAAAAAGAAGTAGGTTTTAAGTTTTATTTTCATTTTTTTCATTAATTTTCTTTATTATTATTAATTATTTTTATTTATTTAAGGGTCAACGTTATAAAAACAAGCCAAAACAAAATGATAAGGTTAGCTGTTATTTTTATTTTTTTTATATGTTATGTTATCTTATATTCTATTTAATTTTTTCAATTATATTCATTATAAATTTTAGTTGTAAAAACACATTGGCCTGAAGAAGCCACTTTAATTTTAATAAATGAATACAAGGAACATTCATGTCATTTTGAAAGGTAAGAAGACAAATTAAAAAAGATTATAAATTTATAAAATTAATTTATATATTTTTCACATTTCCAGAGAACTAATGAAGTTCTTACTGAAAAGAAAAATATTTTTCCACATGTGATAGCTGATGGTATAGGCCTACATATACAGTCAAGATAAAAATTAATGTGATTTATTTTAGAGATGGAAACTTATTTTTACATCCATATTTTCTTTAAAACAATTTCAGTAATGAATCTCCAGCAATATTGAAATCGACACGAAGAGCATTTGGAATTTTTAAAATTTTTTAAATATATGTTATCTTATTCTCAAATTAAAGAAAATTGATATTTAAACAAAAAAAATATTTTATTTAAAGATTAATTTGATTTTCCTTTTATTTAAGAATTTAATTGTAGCGAAATGAAGAGCAAAACGTGAAGATCCATCAAATCTCGACATCGAATTTTTGACATGAATCCAATACTTTCTCTCTATATATATTAACATATATAGATGTAAGAGAAAGTAAAAAATTTCGAATGTGGAGTGCCAAGTTGTATAAATTAGCAAAGAGGTATGCTTGTTTTTTGGCAATGAGAAAAATAACTTTTAGAGTGTTTTCTTCAAATATTTCGATGGCATTTAATAGGACTTCTTCATCAGCGGTGAAGTGCTATTAAATGTCTTCGAAATATTTGAAGAAAACACTCTAGAAGTTATTTTTCTCATTGCCAAAAAACAAGCATACCTCTTTGCTAATCTAACAAAATTATCAGAACTTTTTTGTCACTCTGTATATATGTATATAAACAAATTTTAAATGAGAATTCATAGGCCTAAACTAGGATTCCAGCATTCAGTACTGCTGGTCGTAATAGTAGATCTGGTAGACTTAAACTAGTATTTCGAATACCTGGTCTGAGTCTAAACTTGTCAAAAAGGGACATAAGTAGACTTGTTAGAACCAAACCAGACTTTCAAATTCCCATAGAAACCATGCTTTCAAATCCTAGTTTGATTCTGTTAAGTCTACTTAGACAACAATTAGATTCTGAGGTTTTGTAGACTCAAACCAGGCGTTCGATTTCGACTCGGGTTAGCACTTAAGTTCCAAACTTGACTTGATGAAAGAGCATCAAAAAATAGTTGATTTATGAATTTTAATCAAAAAAGTTGGAGCGAATTTTGAGAAGATCGCAAAAAACTGAAAAAGTACATCACTAAAGTACTAGTAATTTTTTGGCCATTTTTAATCAAAAGAAAAAAAAGCTGGGCGATAATAATTTACTGCTCCCTACTGATTAACTCCTCGTTTTAATATCTTTCTTATGACTACATAAATTGACTAAAAATTTGACACACTTCATCCTAATCAGATGAATAGTTCCAAAAATAGGTATAACCAAAATAAAAAGCTCCACAAACACATATTTACGGAGCCTCATTAAGATTTTGGATCCTTATGACTGAAAAGTAAAGATTTAAAAAAATTGAGGGTTTGTGACGATAATAACATTCTATTATTTGAAATTCTTATCGGGATCCCCCTTTATTTACCCGATGTGCTTACATGCACTCTGGCCTTACCATCTACCGGCACCCCGTGAAGTTACATCATTTCCCATCTCCAACTCTTCCTCCTGCTGTTCATTTCTAGCTAACGGGCTAATACTTATTTCTGCATCCCCGGTTCCTTTTATCCAACCTCTTCTCCAAAGGAGTAGGCTACAGGGTGCTGAGGAATTCCCTCCTCAAACTAGGACATCCTCCCAAGCGTAGAAGAGGTTGAATAAATGGAATCGGTTGGAACCAAAAATCGGGATTAGCTCACTAGATAGAAACGAATGCAGTAGGAGTTAGAGATAGGAAATAATGCAACTTCACGGAGTGCCGGTAGATGGCTTAGGCCAGAGGCCGGTTGGGTTTGAGGGGTGTCTTCGAGCACGTAAGCACCTCGGGTAAATAAACAGGGATCCCGATAGAAATTTCAAATAATAATTATTTCCTTAGAGAGATCAGGGCTGGGGCTTGAAGTGGTTCAAGACAGACAGACGAACACTCCACTATCATATATATAGAAATATCCCTATTAAGATAAGTGTGTTATTTTGAATTCACTGAAAAATTGAGGCACTTGATTAAGAAAAGGCGAGGGTCTGTAGTAGGCGTCCCAGAGCCAGTCGGAGGAGGGTCCGGGGAGAGAAGCCTCCTCCCCCCGAATCACCGAAGGCTAGTGTAGCATATAATACCTATATTAGCGGGAAGGTAAATGTGACTCATTTTAATTTCCCATTGATAAATTTTTTTTTTTTTTTTCAATTCCATAAATTATTTATGATTTTCTAGTCAGACACTCTTATTACGGCTTCATAACTAGTCAGCCTTTTTTTATTTATTCTCTCATATTATTAAAAGTCTAAACAAAGCCAAACGTTCCTCTATAAAATAAAAAAAAAAAAGAATCCAGGTCACATTCGACATCGAATATTCATTTTCAATTCATATTTTAACATATTTAATAATGAACTGTTTTTTTATTTTTTTATCGTTTGTGGTCTATATTGTGCATTCCCACCATCATATATGAAAATCAACCGGATATGCAAATTGTAACTCACCCCTCCAGAAAAAAAAGTCCTGAGGTCCTATTTTTATTAATAGCAGGATATATTGTTTTTGATCTATAATCTCTAAAATATTCAACAAACAATAAACAAATGGAAGAGAAAATGTTGACGTGTTTAACAGAAATCTGTTGTGACTAACCGCACATCACATATCTTTCCCCCCAAGACGTGCGATATGACTAGTCCTATTACATATTTCTGTAAGAGAAAGGCGCTTCTTGATATCGCTTTATATTTCAATTTTCTTAATATTCCAAAATCTTAAAGAATTTAAATGCTGACAGACTGACAGGTAAACCTTTTATAAATAATTAGTCTATCTATGATTGGAGAAACCTTCCAGCCTAGACACGCATCGTTCTCTTATGTGTCACGCTCTCTCTCTAGTGACATTTATTTTAACTATTTTTAATTATTTTTTAATCCTCAAAAACCGATTTAATTCCGTATATTATATAGAAAAAAAGTTTTTTTTTTCAATCATGAACTTGAGTTTTTTTTTTTTTTTAAATATAATAATTTAATCGAGAGAAAAGAAATAAATATTGTTGCGTGATAAAGAAAATTGGAAAGCTTGATAACCCCTTGATTGTTCAGCCGAATGAGTCTTAATTTAACACCAGTTAAAATAATAAATTTTTAATGTTTATTTAAATCCATTCATTAGAGCTAAATAAAGTTAAATTATGATAATAATAAAAGAAGAGAGAAAGTTTCTAGATTGAAAATGCATTCGTTATTCGTTCTTTCTTGAAATTTTTCAAATCTTTTAGAAACACATGAAAATATCAGAGGTTTGTGCTCTCTCTAGCGGAAGCTTTATACAGATGAATTCAACCATACAATTTTATTACAATATGCAAAATCCTAGCGCAATATGTAATGCAATTAAAAGCATATATTAATAATTAACATAATTTAATATGTAGTCGGTATTTTGGTTTTTGTAAAAAAAATTTCCCTAGGTGTAGTCGGCGCCACAACTGCCTAATATGCTCGAGAGTGAAGCCTTGAGCTTAGGCAATCAAATCAATATTTTTAAAATAATTTTTAATTCATTTGAAGGGGACAAGCTATTTTTAAGACAACACCTCCGACGGCTAAGCATTTTGGTTGCCTAAGCTCAAGGCTCCACTCTCGAGGCACTTGTGGTGTCTCTTGCTTATTATTGTTTCATTTTATTTGATCTTTCTCATTATTATTATTTTAAATATCTGGTGTGACTGGCCCTGTGGAGATAAATTTAGTTTCTCATAGCACCTTGGGTTTTCTTTTATAAAACTTTTTTTTTAAAATTTTTATCTCATATTGGACATTTTATACAAAAAACCTAAATAATACAAAATTTCATAAAATTGAAAAATTTTTTTAAATGGTGTAAAAAGTTCAAGGGGACCCCCCTTTTGAATTGAAATTAACATACAAATCCCTATAGGGATTTAACATTGTCTCTATGGAAGGAAGAGCCGAAAAATGAATTTGAATAAATAGAAAAATATATAGGCAAACATACGCATATTACTTGATTTTAATTAATATAAACATTCATTAATAAATAAATAACCCGAAACTTTAAACTATTTCTCTACGAGTTTGTTGCTTGACATGTCATGCGTGATTGTATGCGTATTTCCTGTGCATATTCGACCGTCTGGCTATTCAGTTTCCGGCCCTCTGGGACTTTAATTCGAAACGTTAACCATTGAGGATTTATACTGAGAAAACAAAGAAAAATAAAAGAAAGGGAATGCAATTCAACTTGAAATGAGTTTTATGAAATTGCATTAACAAAAACGTTAGATTTGATCACCATACAATAATTAATTAATAGAACTATTAATATCAACAATAACACTTGGATAGAATATCATTTGAAAGACGTAAAGGAAAGTTGGTGCCAAATGGCGCTAAGCCAGTCGGGTACTGGAGAGCAGAGAGTTCAGCTGAACCATTTAAAAATGAAGCCTCTAATTATTTATCCATTCATTAGGAATTTACATTTAAATTTTGTCATTAACTATGTTGATTCTGCTTATAACATAAATGGAATTATCATTATTTGAATTTTAATGTTTATTTTTGTTTTTAACTGTTTCAATTTATTTATTTATTTATTTTTTTAATTTTTAATTAATTTCAAATCTAAAAAAATTAATAATTTGATTACAAAGATAATGAACGTTTTTTAGGCACTGGTCACACCTACAGTCCATTCGATGAATTTTGATTCGATAAAAGATTTTGGTAGCCGGATGCACCTCCAACAGGCTCGGGCCCGCCAGCGGTGGACCTTTCCAACAAAAATTCTCTATTAACGGGGAAAGGGTAGCGAAGTGGTTACGCATGTTTTTCACGATAAGATGGCGTAGTGTGTCATTAAAAGTATGCCCAAATATCAAGTAATTCAAAAATTTGCCAAGAGATGTCAGAATGGTAGCTAATAATATTTAATGCATTTAGTCCCAGACAGCCTGGAATATTGCAGTAATATTGCAGCAATTTTGCCAACCTTGCACAATATTAGAGCAACATTGCTGTAATTTCGCTGCGCAATATTGAAGTGAAGTCATTGCAGAAATATTGCAGCAATATTGCTGTGGCAACATTGAAGTGTGAATATTGCGACAATATTGCAGTGGCAACATTGAATAGTGAATATTGCAGCAATATTGCATCAATATTGCTGTTGCAATATTGAAGTGTGAATATTGTTGCAATATTGCATCAATATTGCTGTTGCAATATTGAATACTGAATATTTCAGCAATATTGCAGTGGCAATATTGAAGTGTAAATATTGCTGCAATATTCCTGAAATATTACAGTGGCAACATTGAAGGGTGAATATTGAAGCAATATTGCAGCACAATGTTGCAATGGCAACATTGAAGTATGAATATTTCAACAATATTGCAGTGGCAATATTGAAGTGTAAATATTGCAGCAATATTCCTAAAATATTACAGTGGCAACATTGAAGAGTGAATATTGAAGCAATATTGCAGCACAATGTTGCAATGACAACATTGAAGTATGAATATTGCAGCAATATTGCAGAGTCAATATTGAAGTGTGAATATTGCAGCAATATTGAAGTGGCAACATTGAATAGTGAATATAGGGTTAAAATTATCATATCAACTTTATAATATTCATATTAATTAAATTAATTAATGCCCTCGGGTGTGGCATAGTAGGTAGCGTGCCTACCTCATATGCCAAACGTCGCGGGTTCGGACCCAGGCAGTCCGATGATTTTATTTAAGCCATTTGGATACCAGATGGCTTAAATAGAAATGCCTGAACCCTCAATATATATACATTAATTACAACGCTTATCGTCTAAAGTCTTAAATGGCCTGAGTTGCCGAAAAGACTGTGTGAATGTGTGTGTGAGTGTGAGTGCGAATGAGAAAAAAGTGTGATGTTTTTTTTTTAAATAAAAAAAAAAAAAAATTAATTAATGCCTGTGATGACCCGTGGCTCAGAGAGAAGACACTAGCTTCTTGAGCCTGGGGTCCAGGATTCGCTTTCCGTCCCCAGGAAGGGCGGTCCCAGAGGGGGGGTCAAGGGGGTCGTGACCCCCCCCCCCAAAAAAAAAATCTTTTTTTTTTTAACACACACTTTTTTCCCACTCACTCTCCCATTCACACAATCTTTTCGGCAACTTAGGCCATTTAAGACTTAAACGATACTTATATTTGATTAATATATATTTATTGGGGTCCAGGCCCATTTATTTATACTATAAAAAAAAAAAAAAAAAACAGTGACCCCCCCTCCAAATGTAAGGCTAGGACCGCGCTTGGTCCCCAGCGAGAAAAATTTATTTCATTTGAATTGACTGCAAATAATTTGAAATAAATAGGGATGGGGTCTAAATCGCCTTAGATACCGAAAAAGAAAAAAAATTAAAAAATTAAAAAAAAAAAAAATTAATTTTAAATATTAAAAATTATTATTTTTTTACAATTTATAAGTGACTTTTTGTTTAAAAAAAATTTAATAGTACTACATACGAATTAAGTAGCTTAAAAAGTGTTGAAATTTCATATAGCAAAACGTCCGAGGCAGTAAAGGAGTCGAATATTGGAATCAAGACATTGGAAATATTGGAAATGCAAAAAACTCGTGTTCAAATCCCTCTATGAACAAGTTTTTTTACCATGCAATATTGCCACAATATTCCATGCAATATTGCCACAATATTCCATGCAATATTGCCGGAATATTCCCGTTATATTGCTGCAATACTTGCAATATTTTTGTAATATTGCAACAATATTCCATTCAGTATTGCCACAATATTCCTGCAAGTTACAAAGAGGCGGACATAGGAATATTGCAACAATGTTGCTGTATTGTTCCTGCAATATTCCCTGCAAGGTTAAATATTGCAATGTAAGATTCCTGCAATATTAATGCAAGATTCCAGGCTGTCTGGGTATTGCAATGTAAGATTCCTGCAATATTACTGTAAGATTCCAGGCTGTCTGGGGTTGATTTTCATTGATCTTTTAACAATAAATACTTTATAAATGTTATTATATATTATGTATCTTTTATAAAAGCATAAAAATATATAAATATAAGCCAGATATAGGCCAATACTATATTGTCTGTTAGACTAGCCTGCCATCTATTGCAAGAATGCTGAACAAATTTGACAGTTGGTTTTTAAATAAATCATCTAAGCTTATTTTAAAAATTTCTTAATTAATATGTGATTAATAATAACAATAAATTCATTTTTAAATTTAAAAAAAATTAAAGATTATTGGGACAGATTGTTTTTTTGTATTTGCTTGATAACAAAAAAATTAATTACGATAATTTTTTAATAAGTCATTAAACAAATTATAGCTCCATGTCCCAATAATCTCTTATGAATTTAATTCATTTAAAACAAAACCGCATTGAAAGTCTAGTTTTTTTTTTTTAAGTACGTTTAGACGTCGCTCCTTAACCTCCTTAAGTATTCAAAATTTATTTATTTTTTATCATAAATAATATCTATTAATACTAAGTTGGTACTATTAGTAAATGAGTAAATTTAATGGATGAATGAATCTCCTCTATAAATCACTTCTCTGTCCCTCTCTCTCTAAAAGATTCATACTAGACAATCTCTCAAATGGAGATATTGCCATTAGTGCCCCTCTCTCTCTCTCTCTCCTATATCACTAATATGTGAATATGTCGAAGAGGTCAAGGGAGAGAAAAGGAGATTTATTCATACATTCATGCGCAATGAATATTCAGTGAAAGAAGCATCGAGAGGATCCGACGGTACATCTCTCACCCCTCAGCGTCATGTATCATCAACATTTAATCGTTCCCTCCAATCCAATTAGTTTAAAGGCTTTGAGGCTGGGGGGGGGAGAAACAAAAAGTTTAACGACGTTAATATTTTTGTATTTGATTTTTTTTTTAACACGCAAATTTGTTTTTTGCAATTAATGAACAATCGATTGATTGATTGGTTGATTTTTTTGGGGAGTTTTCCACAATTAAAAATTTACATTTCATGTTTTTTAACTAGAGAGATGGATGTTTATTCCCAATCATTGTGCCTGAGTGGATTTTTCTGAAATTTTCGATTAGAAAAGGTCTTTGAGTGATCGAATTTGGGGAGTTTTGTGTCATAGAGAAAGTGGAAAATACAGGGTGTTTCATAATAGGATACGGATTCTAAAGAGGGTGAATTCTTGGGCGATTCTATTATTAGGCCTATTGAGGCCTCATTAGAACAATTTTTTTCTCAATCAAGCAACAATAAATACATAAATACTTGATTGAAATAGCAAATAAATAAATCTTCTTCTCACGTAGCCTTATTCCCCCACGGCGGGGTGAGCGGAATAGGTTTTTTGCGACCGGAAGAAATAGAACAGGCCGGCCCGTCGCACGGTCTGAAAATATAGAAGGAAGGGACAGACATGTAAAGAAAAGAAGGATTTACAGTCCCAACTTGGGTAGCTCGTGGTCGCCATCCACGTACCCACAAGATGTGAGCCTCTGAGCAGCAAATAAATAAATAAATGAAAAAATTTATTAATTAAAAAAATAAATAAATAAATTAGGCTAAATAAATAAGTAAATTAAATAAATAAATAAATTAATTAATTAATCAATTAATTAAGTAAATAAATAGATAAATAATAATTATTAAACAGGTGGGACAATAAATAGAACGAATAACAGATAAATAAATAAATGAAATAACATGAAAATAAATAGCAAAATAATAAATAGGCCTAATATAAGATTCTAAATACTCTTATACAGTCTAATGTCCTTTTTTTAACACTCTTTAGACTTTTTATCCATTCACAGTCACACTTACACGCTCAAACACACAGTCTTCTTGGCAACTCAGGCCATTTAAGATTTAAATGACTCTTATTTAATAATATATATTTGGTATCCAAAAGGCTTAAATAAAATCATAGGATTGCCTGGGATCCGAACCTGCGACCCTTGGTATATAAGGCCAGCACGCTGAACCGCAACTACACCAAGGCCCGAGAGCTACCTGTGAATATATTAAAAAGTAATAATAATAATAATAAAACCCATCCTCTCATCTTAACAGTGAAAAGACGTGCATTATGACTTATTTGTTTGTCCTGAGAATCGAATAATGAATTATTTGGTAGGTATTAGAATGTCGTGTGCTTTCTAGACAACCTATATAATATATTTATTGCTGGTGCCGCAAGAGAGAGAGAGTGTGTGTGTGTGTCTGTGTTTGGTGGGTTGCGTTTAGCAAAGCGAAAGAGTCACGTGCCAAGCACAAGTAATTAAGTGGCGAGGGAGATTTATGCAGGACGCCACAGGGTGTCTGCCAAGTCAAGGGGACACTCCGTCTTCTATCTCATCTTCTATGAGCTTAGTAAAAAAAAAAAACAAGAGGAACTGCCTAAATAAAAAATCCCTTTCTTTTTTTAGAACATTTTCGAGATTAAGAGAGATAATTATAATTTGTGGTTACAAAATTCTAAGGGTTGTAATAGGGTCATCAGCAATCATGGATGGCAGTTCATATCCATTCTATTAACATATTCTGCGATTTCTTTTTTTTGTTATTAAGTAAAATTAAATAAAAACTAGGTGATATGTTACAATATATTTAATGCTATAAATACTTGATAAATATTTCGACACTATCTTCAGAAATTATACAAATAATAGTATTTAGTTTAGGTTAGAATAAAAAAAGCAACTATGTTTTTAATTATTTAAAAAAAATCTGGAGTGATTGTTCACACATCACCCAACTTTGGTAATAGAAAGTTGTTTTCAGTGCCTAGCACACCAGATTTTTTTGTGTAGATATTGATTTAATTTCCGGCGGTGCATTAGAATTCAAGGTGTAAAATTTATAAACATGGGAAAATATTTACATTTTCCATTACCATGGCTTTTTATTCTATTCTATAAATTTAACTATTCACAAAATACAGTTGTATTTGTATTTTCGGATATAACATTGAATAATTTTTTTTTTTTTTTTTTTAAACATTCACATTTTTTTTCTCATTCACACTCACACTCACACACAGACTCACACAGTCTTTTCAGCAAATTAGGCCATATAAAACTTTTATGATAATCGTTATATATGATAATATCTTTTGGGGGGGTCCAGGCATTACACCAAGCCCCGAGGGCTGAGTGTTTTTTACAGAAAAAAAATTTCACACTCTGCAAGATCAAAATTTGAAAATTTAACAAAATTTTAAAATTCGTCCCAATAGGTTTTGATCACCCTGCAAAAATCTTAACTCAAAAATTATTTTTGACGAACAAATCATAAGCCCTAAGCCTTGGTTTAGTGGTGAACATGCTGACTATTTAAATTGAATTGGCTACCAAACAATTTGAATAAATAGGGACGGGATTTAAATGGCCAGAGGTGACGAAAAAGACCTTAAACAAAAATAAACAAAAATCTACATAACATAATCAAAATTTTTTTCATTTTTCTGTAGTAATGAACACCAAATACTAAATATAAAAAAAAAAAAAAATTACTAATTCACATACATATTGAATTGGAAGATTTTACTATCGCTAAATGACGTGTCACTACGTGCCGTCGAATGTTTTGGTGTCACCCTATAATCCGTGACATTCTGCCTTTACTCTCTCTCTCTCGTGTCAGAGATCGTTTGCATAGAACACACGCTCTCACTATACGTGCCCATGTACCACACACACACCAATACAGAGCCCTCTGATTATTATTATTATTATTATTATTATTATTGTGGATACTTACAGGTAAACCCTTCTCCCGGGTTTATCTAACGTAATCAACCTCTCTGTAGAACAGCTACCAAATTGACTTTTCGAGTTAGAGACAATAGAGATAAACCTTGCAAGAGGAGAGGGAGACGTCGAAGATTTATTGCTTCTCTCTGTTGGCTACAGATAAAGACCTTATATACGGGGAGGATATCTTTCAAATTATATCCTCTATTATTAGTCCTTATTACGTAAAATTAGAAAAGGAAAAAAAAGGGCCAGAGGTTCTATTATGGCGTATATTGATCTTAATTGTTAAAGAATATTTTTAATTTCTCTTACCTATATGAATATGTTAATATACATATATATATATATATATATATATATATATATTGAAAGTAATAGAAAAATTCTATGTCGAGATTTTGATGGATATACATGTTTTAAGGTCCTGAAACCAAAAAGTTTTTTTCCGACATGTCTTCTGTCTGGGTTCAATAAAGCATGAAGGCATTGAGCTAGGAGGTTGAAATTTTATATTAAAGTTAAGCACTCTCCTAGGACGTGAAAATAAGCTTTTAATCAAAATCGACTAGGGCGTACTAGTACTATACTGGTGTAATTTTCCAGTTTTTTTTTTTTTCGATTTTCTCAAAATTCGCTCTAACGATTTTGATTAAAATTCATAAATCAATTATTTTTTAGATTCTCTTTAAGATGTATATTCTCATTTTGCCATTGGAATTTTATGAAGGCCACTCTTGTACTTCATAGAAAAAATTTGCCATGGTAACAAAATATAAATATTTTCCCATGTTTATAAATTTTATCTTTTTTACTTTCTCTTACCTATGTATATATGTAATATATATATAGAGAGAAAGTATTGGATTCATGTCAAAAATTCGATGTCGAGATTTTGATGGATCTTCACGTTTTGAGGTCCTGTGAATCCAAAAAAAGTGGTTTTCGCGACATGGTCTGTCTGTCTGTGTGTCTGTGTGTCTGTGTGTGTGTCTGTGTGTCTGTGTGTGTTCAATTTTAAGCATGAAGGAATTGAGCTACGAGGTTGAAATTTTATATTTAAGTTAAACACCTCCCGGGACCGGAAAAATAAGCTTTTAATCAAAATCGGCCAAAGAGTACTAGTACTTTACTGATGTACTTTTTCAGTTTTTTTCGATTTTCTCAAAATTCGCTCTAACGATTTTGATTAAAATTCAAAAATCAATAAATTTTTAGATGCTCTTTCAAATGTATATTCTCGTTTTGCCCTCAAAATTGTTTGAAGCACACTTTACTCTTGTGCTTCATAGGAAAGATAGGAGAAATGGTTGCCATGGTAACAAAATATAAATATTTTCCCATACTTATAAATTTTACATCTGAATTCAAATATTCCTACTGCCGGGAACTAAATGCGTGTCGACACGAAAAATCTGGTGTGACAAGTACAGAACACAACTTTCGATTACCGAAGGTAAGAGAAAGTTGTGTGCTGTGCGCCAGTCACACCAGATTTTTTTAACCCTTTTCGGCTACAGAGGTCATTTAGGGGTTATCTCTTTATTTGTATAATTTTTAAATACAAGTACCGATGGCTACCGGGGGGGGGGGGTTCCACACGCTGATTGCTCAAGGTCACCAATCCCGAACTTTCACCGCGCTCGGCATCACTTAACCGCAAAGACTGTTGCTCTTCTCCGTTGCGAGGCTCCCCTATTTTATATCTTGAATTCAGATGTATCCTATCGGAAACTAAATATATGACGACACAAAATAAACTGGTGTGAAAGCACAGAACACAACTTTCGATTACCGAAGGGTAAGAGAAAGTTGTGCGCTGTGCGACCAGTCACATCAGATTTTTATTTGTTACAGAGGCGTATATAAGGGGGAGGGAGCCCGGGCCGCCCCTGAAGCTTTTCAAATCTATATAGGCCTACATGTATACTTGTATATAGCCAATATCTATATTTTTGGATTAAAAAAAAAAAATTAACGCAAATTTGTCTTTGAGAGGAAGGCCCGGGGCGGGGAGTTATTTCCTGTATTTTAATATTTTAAAAATATTTTTGTGCATGAGGGGTGGAGGGGGGGGTATTTAAAAGTGAGTTCGGGTCCCCTCCGAAAAAAATTTCTATATACGCCCCTGATTTATTAATACGTATAAATATAAAATATCGAAACTATATCGACACTATATTTCTAATCCTAATTTAAATTAAGAGCCAAAAGACTAACCCCGTTTTCAAAATAAATGATAAAATAAATTCAAATCGTAGATCAATATAAAGTATTTAATTTATTAATAAAAATCTCCCCGTTTACTTTTTTTTTTGTTTTTTATAAACGAACAGTAAATGAAATAAACCAATGAAGCGTTTATTTATTTTAGATAGAATAATTAATAATATTTTCTAGCGATTGACCCAATATTGACTTTAAAAAATAAATAACTAAATAACTTTCTTTTGTGTGTGTTGTGTGTGTGAGATCTATTCAAAAAAAAATAGTGAGATAATTAAAACAAAAAATACACCAACACATCAAACAACGGCAGAGACAAAGAATAGAGCTGCGGTATCATTTAAATATCTCATCTTTCATTTAGTATTCGTAAAAAATATTCATTAAAAATATATTTTTTTTTTTTAATAATCATTAAAAGAAAATAACTTGACTTTTTTCAGAAAGAAATGAGAAATGAATAACAAAAATACTAATAGCAGGTAATGACGTCAATTAAAAATTTAATTAATGCTTGCACAAATAACGTTTCGGCTTTAGCTGGTAATGAAATGATTCCCCTTTTAATTGAAATTAAGGGATAAGAAGAGGAAAGAGGGCAAAATGAGTGGAAGAGAAGAGAGGGGGGGGGGTCACTGAATGATGAAGATCATTGACCAACCAAGTTCATATCTTCTCTTATGAATTACTATATTACTTTCAAAAAGAGAACCAAATAAATTTATTCGCTAAAATAAATTATTATCATAAATACAATAAATTCCTCAATTCCAAATATATTTTATTTCATATAAAATTTTTACATAAATTACAGGTGTTAAAAATAAAAAAGTATTTGTATTCTTTGAACTTTATTATTATTTTTTTTTTTTTTTTTATAATTATATATACCAATGCATCCCAATATTAATATTTGTGAATAATTTAATAAAATAATTTTTTTCTTCATATTATTAATTTTTTCATTAAATTATTTTAATTTATCAATTTTTTTTTCCAATTTAAAATTGCGCCAAAGAGTAAAAACAAAGAGAGGCAGAGCACTCTAGCGGAGAACAAGTCGAAACAATCAGTCGTGCTTCCACTTGTGCACTCGTTCGGTTCGTTTTCTTTAAGTGATTTTATTTAGTGTTTTAAAAAATTATAAAATGTGTTCAGTGAGTTTAATTTTAATTGTGATGTGTCTTCAAGTATTAAATTTCATATCGTGAAGCGCCTGCCATCACCTTTGACTCAGGTACATTGAAATTTATTTAATTAATCATTCAACTCCCTTCAAGCCAAGCCAAAGAACATGGCCGAGGCTAATTATTATTAAAAAAAAAAAAAAAAATTGACTAGAAAATTATAAAATAATTTTATCAAGTGTTCTATTAGAAATTATTTTATGGGCGTTTGTTAAGAAGGAAATTTGATCCATTTATGAGTGTCTTTACTAGGAATTTTAACTTTTTATTTTCTGTTTATTATTATTTTTTTTTTTTATAAGATCCTAGATGATTTTTTATTGAGTTCTTCCGGAGGCAATCTGCTTACATAAATACATTTATATATAATATCATTTTTTTTTTAGAGTAATAATTTTCCAATATTCTTATTACATATTGGTTAACATAATTTTTATATAAATTAACTGTACACTAACTAGTGTTGCGATTAAACGCACAAATATCGGAACAAATTTATTTTGATTCTTCGTTCTTATAAACTATAATATTTTTCATTTTATTTAATTCGATTATTTATTGCAATAATAATAATAAAAAAAAAACTTGTAAAAAAATCTGGTGTGACTGGCGCACAGCACACAACTTTCTCTTACCTTCGGTAATCGAAAGTTGTGCACTGTGCTTGTCACACCAGATTTTTTGTGTCGACATGTATTTAGTTCCCGGCAGTAGGGAATATTTGAATTCAGATGTAAAATTTATAAGTATGGGAAAATATTTATATTTTGTTACCATGGCAACCATTTCTCCTATCTTCCCTATGAAGCACAAGAGTAAAGTGTGCTTCAAACAATTTTGAGGGCAAAACGAGAATATACAGTTGAAAGAGCATCTAAAAAATAATTGATTTTTGAATTTTAATCAAAATCGTTAGAGCGAATTTTGAGAAAATCGAAAAAAACTGAAAAAGTACATCAGTAAAGTACTAGTACTCTTTGGCCGATTTTGATTAAAAGCTTATTTTTCCGGTCCCGGGGGTGTTTAACTTAAATATAAAATTTCAACCTCATAGCTCAATTCCTTCATGCTTAAAAGTGAACACAGACACACACACACACCCACCCACCCACCCACCCACCCACACACAGACAGACCATGTCGCGAAAACCACTTTTTTGATTCAGGGGACCTCAAAACGTGAAGATCCATCAAAATCTCGAATCGAATTTTTGACATGAAACCAATACTTTCTCTCTATATATATATTACATATATACATAGGTAAGAGAAAGTAAAAAGAAAGGAAATTCTTTTAATTGTCGTTCTATTTTTAGTCGCCGACTATCAGAATGAAAGGGTGGGTGGAGGGAGGGGAGGGGAGGGAGGGGAAGGTGAGCAGGCACCAATCAATCGTTTCCTAAACAGTTCTCACTTTCGTCTCGCCTAATAAACTTAATATCTTATTTAAATTAATAGTTTTTATTTATTTAGTGATTTATGTTGTGATGATATGTGATTCTCAATCAATTAGACAATCTCTGAAATGGTATTTATATTATAAATATCTGTTCTTTCTCTTTTCTCTCTGTAAAAAAAAAACTCATTTTACATTAATTTTTTATGGGAAAGTTTTTAACTTCCTTTATCCCTATATGTGACCGTCCACATGACAGGGGCGTATATAGAAATTTTTTTCGGGGGGCCGAACTGAAAATTTTTCTGCGAAAAATTTTTTTTTTTAAGAAACTAAATTTTTTTCACACGAAATTTTTTGCAGAACATTTTTTTCCTTTGCGGAACCAAAGTTTTCCATCCTGCGGAAAAATTTGTTCGCTGATATCTGTATATCTCTATATATGTATATGTGTTTGGGATATTTCGGGGGCCCGGCCCCCCGCCCCCCCCCCTATATACGCCCCTCCACAAAAGGCACCAACATCTTCACCGGGACCGAAAGTTTTTTTTTTTTTGCTTTCTGTACAGAATACATCCTTCTGAGCAAGCCGGATTTTTAGAATTTTAATTTCTTTTACCTATATATGTTAATATATAGAGAGAGAAGTATTTGATTCATGTCAAAAATTCGATGTCGAGATTTTGATGGATATACACGTTTTGAGGTCCCCTGAATAAAAAAAAGTGGTTTTCGCGACATGGTCTGTCTGAGGCGCCTATGCCGGTATCGAGGGGCGCCAGTCTTGCTCAGTCTGGGGTAGAGGGGGGGGCAAGCGCTCCCCTTTGCCCCCACCTGGATACGCTACTGGAGACGGGGTCTAAATGGTCTTCAATGCCGAAAACCTTGAATAAAAAAAAAAAAAAAATTTGGTAAAGTACTATTTCCAGTTGTCGAATTTACTCCAAAAGTTGATACAATTTGAGAAAAAAAAAAAAAACCTTGTAAAATCAATGGAAATCCTTTCAATTCATTTCGAAACCGTAATGAAAATGCGTGAATGAGCTTTCTTGTCAATTCAATGGGGAAATCTTGTTAAAACAAAATTGAAGGTGCTTCTTATTATTTTATAAGTTTTTCTTGTAAAAAATAAACTGACAAAATATTTCCCGTAATTTTAAAAGGAGATTTTGTTAAAACCAAATTGAAATTTTATATATACTTCTTACATATAAGAAGTATATATAAAATTTCATCAAATCTTGCGTTTTTAGGTAATTGTGATCCTACACACTCACACACAGGCACCCAATTACGAAACACCCTGTATTTTCGATTTTTTTACTTCTCGAAGTCGAATTTTACGATTATATAATTTGTACACGAGTAATAAATAAATATAAATAAATTATTATTTTTTTGATTGAATCTTGAATATAATTTTTATAATGAAAAATTTGGTATTCCAAGTACCGTATTTGAAGTGCATGAAAACGGACTTTGAAAAAATTCACTTCAAACTTATCAAGTCCTTATTTGGTAGATACGAAGGACATAAAATCGAATGCCTGGCATAAAGCTGATTAGAAAATAACTTCATTTTTTTAGGAGATAACCGCAAGCGTTAAATCAAGACCAACTCTCACAAATAAACGTCTGCTGATTGCAATTGCAATGACAATGAGAGCGGATCAGGGAGGAAATAAATGGGAGATGATGTTGCGTATTGAATGGTTCCAAGAAAAGAAATTACTATGATTATAGAAAATGATGCGGCATCCACCCTTGAATCAATACTCTCATTTGACGATAGAGAGCACTATAATCACATTAGATAGACCCATATCCACTAATAATTAGATTTTATATTTTCCCATTCAATTAGTATTTCCTCCTGGCTCCTGTAACGGTACAGTCATGTTTAAAACATTCGGATCTGATCCTTGTTTCATGTCGGATATTGTCCGGTTAAATATGAATGAAATAAATAAATAAATGAATGAGAGAGAATCAAGGTCACTTGGCAGAGCGACTGACTGACAGAGATAGATAATTTCCTATTATATATTAAAGGAAATAACGTTTTATAAGGCAGGTATCTTCAACTCCCAGTGGAATAAAGAGAGTGGATTTCCAAAAATAGACAAGTAGATTGTATATATTTGCATACAACAAACATTCTCATTGGCAACAAAAAAAAAAATCTGGTGTGATTGTCGCATAGCACACAACTTTCTCTTACCTAATCGAAAGTTGTGCTCTGTGCTTGTCACACCAGATTTTTTTGTGTCTACTTATGTTTAGTTTACGCCGATATATTAGAATTCAAGATATAAAATTAATAAACATGGGAATGACCTTGTATACCAAGGATCGCGGGTTTGAATCGCAAGAAGACTGGATACCAAATGGCTTAAATAAGAATGCCTGGACCCCAAATATATATGGACCCTGTTATGCATTAGTGTGTCAAGCTCCAGCTACCGAAATACTATTAATTATAGCATTTGAAACAATATTAGGTGCTTAACACAATTTTTAATTTTTTGGCGCCTGACACACTAATGTATAACAGGGTCCATATATTAATTAATCAACGATTATCGCCAAAGTCTTATATGGCCTGAGTTGCCGAAAAGACTGTGTGAATGTGTGTGTGTGTGTGTGAATGAGAAAAAGTGTTTAATTAAAAAAAAAAAAAAAACAATGCCCTCGAGGCTTGGCGTAGAGGTGGTAAGCGTGCTAACCTCGTAAACCAAACGTCGCGGGTTCGGGCCCCAGGCAATCCGATGATTTTATTTATTATATTTTGTTACCATCTTCTGCTATCTTTCTTATGAAGTACAAGAGTAAAGTGTGCTTCAAAAGATTTCAAGAACAAAATGAGAATATACATTTTAAAGAGCGTTTAAAAAATAATTGATTTATGAATTTTAATCAAAATCGTTGGAGCGAATTTTGAGAAAATCGAAAAACTGAAAAACTACATCAGTAAAGTACTAATCTTTGACTGATTAAAAAAAAAAATCCATGGGTTCCGAACCCACTCCCCAATCGTTGACATGATTATTTAATGTTGTGATTAAATCAAATAAATAATTTCATTCCTCTAAAGATTACGTACATATTTAATAATTTAAATAATAAGAGCGGATTTGGAATCGCCAGGATGGACGCGCGAAACATAAATTCTCGCCGCTATTCATTCATTCATTTCATTCATTGAGCAGTTGGTTGCTGTTCCATTTCTGTTAGAGCCTAGAAGAGAGAGTCACATTTCCATATCGATGATACATTGGTATTCACACTAATATGTTATCTATTTATTACTCAACGTGTATAAGTTTGCTTTTTTTTTTAATAAATAAATTTCCGGATTTCAATGAGATGACCAAATCACAAACTAAATAGCTGATTTCAGACGCATGATGAATTTAATTATAGATTTTAGTCCTCTAATTCTATAAAATATAGATAAAACGCTGGGCACTGAATTCTCGGTTAATTCTTTTTAAAAAAGAAGTCATAAACCAGAATGTTTTTTTTTTTAACACTCACACTTTTTTTCTCATTCGCACAGTCTTTTCGGCAACTCATAAGACTTTATATGATAACCGTTGTTATTTATAATATCTATTAGGGGTCCAGGCATTTCTATTTAAGCCAAAACCAGAATTTAAATACCGCATAAAGGGGTGAACATTGTCCCAACACCCAATGTAATTATTTTACTTAGGGTGTAGAGAGGAGAAAGTATTGCTAATAATATTATAAATAATACAACAATGGAATTTAATAGTAGCAGAGCTGGCGACAAAAATGTGCAAGAGTTTTCTGAAGGCTAATATTTTCAGAATAGTTTGCATTTTAGTGATGGAAAAATACTCTAGAGTCAGCACTTGCAGTACCGGGGCGTTTAGCGGGAATAAGCCGGTAAAGTTGCGGGAAGATGTTTTTTCCCAAATATCTCAAAAACTATGCAGTTTTCCGCAAAAATTCATCTTTACAAAAATTTGAAATTAAATTACAAACAAAAATGGTCTAGTACATTATCACGCTAAAGTGAACGGTTCGGGAGATATAGAGGGGTAAAATCTGTAATTAATGTGAAAGGAGACACTGATATAGAGAAATATTTATATCTTGTTATTATGGCAACCATTGTTAGAATTACAAATTTTACCCCTTTATATCTCCCGAACCGTTCATTTTAGCGTGATTATGTACTAGACCATTTTTGTTTGTAATTTAATTTCAATTATTTTTGTATAGATGAATTTTAGCGGAAAAACGCATAGTTTTCGAGATATTTGCGAAAAACCATTTTTTCCGCAAATTTACCGGCTTATTCCCTTTAAACGCCCCGGTAATGGAAGTGCTGATTCTAGAGTATCTTTCCATAAAGATCGGTTTTAAGATCCGATCCAGTATTAGAATTTAGAATTGATTCAATTTTTAAATAATCGGATCGGATTGGCGATCATGATCATTCCACGACCCGATGCCGGATTCAACTATGTTTTAGAGAAAACGAGAGAAGCTCACACTATACTGTACATGCACACTCGACAAATGCCTACTCAAATCTGATTTATCGGATCGGATCGGATCGCAATCCTTTTTTACCTATTCTTGTTTGATTAGCCGACCTTAATTAATTTTCTTTTGAAACATTGATCTACTAAATAAAAAAATTTTCTGGAGCAGTGAAATAGCCTAATACATACATAATTGACTTTATATGGAATTTTAATTAAATTTACCATCTTCTTGCCAGTATAGGAATACGCAGAGAGCTTTTGAAAATACTTTTATAAATAACAAATTATTTTTTTTTTTAGTATAGAATCAAAGGAAAGGGGAGGTTCAATACACATCCTCTCCTATAATATAGAGAGCTACTTGAAATATGAAGAAACTTGAGAGGGAACTTGATACCACCACGACTGTCCCTTTGAGCCAAACAAAAGACCTTTTTTTCTGAATACGGAATAATCAATTGAATTAATTAGAAAATTAATTTAAATTCTAAATTTGCTTGACAAAAAAAAAATCAAGTGCACCCTTAAAAAGTTAGGCTAGTGAAGGGAAAGATGGCGGGGGGGGGCGTGGGGGTGGGGGTGGGGGGGGTTAGTGATTGATTCCCAAAAAGAGAGAATATTGAAATTCCATTAGGTCATTCATTCGCTAACAAGCATCATGTAACCTAACACTTGTAAACAGGCCTTAAAAAAGCACACAAACACAAGGGGATTACTTTTATATTCAAATGAGGATGATTAATTACTCGGACACTTGTCAATAATAAAATTAAAAAAAAAAAAGAAAATGAGTTTGCTCAAAAGAGAAAAGACAACTTTTTGAGTTTTTTTTTTTTTTTTTAATACATAAAAGAACTTTTTTTTTTTGAAAAGTTTTGTTTCCATTGTAGAGGGTGTAAAGTTTAGTAAATGTGTCACAATATGTGTGTATTCTTGTTTGAAAAGGGAGAAACAACGACGACGGCTTATCTCTCGTTTTATATACAATTAAACCATGTATCATATGAGAGAGAGAGAGAGAGTTTTTGAAAAGATTTAAAAAATAAAAGGGAAATGAATTATTTCTTCTACTTTCTTTGTGTATTATTATTATACACTGAGAAAATTGAAAAAAGAAAGACAAGTTTTTATTAAGGTGCGCGTCTCGAAAAGCCGTTAGAATACGATTCACTACCGAGTTACTCGAGGCGGCAAGAGATGGCGTTACTTTTCCCATAGGAATACAAGGGATTTATTCTATTTCATTTTAAAGTTTCCAGCTAATTTATATCAAAGATATTTCGATAGTGTCTACTTATGTTTGCAATTTAATCTATTTAGATCGGTTCAGCAGAAAAATATGTTGATTTGTATATAAACATTTGAGAATCTAAGAAGAATCGAAAAAAATAAGATAGATCTTCTGCAATTGGAAAAATTCTAACTTTGAGCCTTTGGCAATTTTTGCCTTTGATTTTTTTTTTGCTTTCTTATGACTTTTCTTTGCTTATCGTTCCGCAACTCTTAATTAAGAAATTACCCCCACTTGTAATAGGCTAGATAATTATTTGTTGGCTCACAACAGGCGTTCTAGAGTAAACGTCCGCAAGAAACCCCTGATTGCTATTTCGGCATCCATTTCTCATATTTTAGCCCCATCCTGTCGTTATAAGATGATTTTAAAATTCAAGACGAGGAGAATTCAGCCAAGAGAAATATATCGTTTTATTTACATGTTGAAATAAAAATAATAACGAATTAAATATTACTAGACTTTAATATTTTTGAAAATATTTTTAATACAACACGTAGTTTTTTTTGTACTATCCCACCTGTCTTTACATCTTAATTCGCCCTATCCTCCTCTAGGAATAATTTATAAATAAAAATAGAGAGATGAGGTGAAGGCTAGTTTAAAGCAAATTAGTTTTGCATTGCCAATTTGCATAAATCAATTCCTTAATGAGATATTAAGGATCAACTATCCATTCTGGCTGGCATGGACATAACATATTGATGAACTGTCAATTATGAGTTAATGCTTTGTTCTAACACAACTCTCTGTCTATTTAAGGTCACCTTCTAAATCTTGGATATTAATAAAGGTTCATAATAATAGCATATAATCATAGGGAGGAAGGCAGTCTAATTTACAGGAAGGTTTATTCGGCCCAAAATAATTTATTTCCTATGTCAACGTTTCGGGGGCTATACGTCACCCATCCTCAGGACCTTAAAATACAACATAACAACAAAACTTTATACATTTAGACAAACTTAAAAATAAAATAGAAAAGAAAGAGAGAAAAGGGGAAAAGCACACTCACAAAGGCCGTAAAAAATCTTTCGTGCCTCCTGCACTCGTGAGATAAATACAAAAATTATTTTGTTGTTGGCTGTATTTCAGGCATGTAATTTGGCTTTATGGTGAGCTGAAGCCTGAAATACAACCAACAACAAAATAATTGTTGTATTTATCTCACGAGTGCAGGAGGCACGAAAGATTTTTTGCGACCTTTGTGAGTGTGCTTTTCCCCTTTTTCTCTCTTTATTTTCTATATTATTTTTAAGTTTGTTCTAAATGTATAAAGTTTTGTAGTTATTTTATATTTTAAGGTCCCGAGGATGATGGGTGACGTATAGTCCCCGAAACGTTGATATAGGAAATAAATTATTTTGGGCCGAATAAAGTCTATTTACTTCACCTTCCTATAATAGCTTATTTGAATAGAAAAATATCCAATGATAAAAGTAGAAGAGATGAAGAAACAGTGGTTTTATAATTAATAAAAAAATGGCCTCAGATGCCTAAAAAGACCTTAAACAAACAGAGAAAAAAATTAATAAAATAAACTGGAGAAAAGAATAGAAGTTACGTGTTTGGCTTCAGCTCATTTTAGTTTGGATTCCATTCAAGTTGAGTAAATTTATGAGTAATAATATTATTTTAACAAAATAATAAGTTTAACATAAGTCTTAAAAAACAGACAACAATTGCAGGTCTGCCTGCCGGTTTACACGCTACGACAAATCGTAGCAATTTATCATAACGATCGAATTGTTTCGATTTATCGGTATCGATTTATTGGAATTAGATGATTGATGCCAATTTCTGCAAATCGTAACGATTTCACTCAGTTTGCATTTGCCATTGCATTCAAGTCGATAACGAAATATGACAATAAATCGATAAATCGTAGCTTGTAAACAGTATATCCACTCTTTCGATTAATTGAAGCACTACATTTGTCAATCATTTATCGTAGCGCGTAAACCGGCCTCGAAGGCGGGTGGCGCGGCTAGTTGGGTATAATCAAAGGATTAAAATAAGCAACGCTATTTTATTTTTTCCTGTCATCCAATAACCTTTATGGAAATGAATCACAGCTTTATATTTTTTTTAAAACTCTCATTTATTAATGTAAATTTGTTAATTTTATTTCTATTAAATTATCTATTCGGAATTTTCTCTTTCTAACTTTCTTTCAATCCCAAAGGAATCAATAAAATAAAAACTATTGGGCCTTTTTAGATCCATTTGAATAATTACATTTTAAAAGATTTATATTTGAGATCCATTTTTTTTTTATACTCAAAACGTAATAAGCTATTAGAATAATTGCAATCCATTTTAAGATCTGGCATGAAATTCGTTTTGTTTTTAATGCTTTCTTATAAGTATTTGTAGAATGAATAAAAGAATGCAGCTGGTGTTGATAAATTTTTACTTTCTCTTACCTATATGTATATGTTAATCTTTTATGTCAAAGACGCCGTTAAAAACTTACATTGATACTGATTATAGCTTAGTATTCGTAAACGTGTGCGCTGTTTAAAGGTGATTTAATTAAAGGCTTATTTTATTACTCCCGGCTCCAATTATATAAACCCAGCATTCAACCAACATAAACAATCAATTGTTTAACAATTTTAAACATTCTTCTGAAACAATTGTGGCACATGATTGATTACACTGGTCGACAAGGTTTTATTATCAAGAAATCTAATCTAGTGAATTTTTTTATACAGAATTCAGATATCTAGTTAAAAGTTTTCCATCAGATACAGTTTTAGAGATATAGAAAAAAATAATTTTAACAGAAAATCCGGTCTATTCTCTAAGCAAAAACGTCAACTTTTAACATCTTTAAACAGCATTAATTCATTTTAACACTTCCTTGCCTCAAATTGCTATTCTGTAAGGAAAAACTTCAATGCCAAAGCATTAACATTTACTCAATAGTGTTAAAAATTGATGTCATTGTAGGGGGGGGGGCTTTAATATTTTAACGCCTTATTTAATACATAAAAATGGCGTCTTTAACCTAAAAAGTAAGGTTATGATTTTGACAGCTTTGAAATAAAAGCAGCTACATGTTAACGACGCTGTTAAAACTTTGTTTAGAGAATAGCATTTTTTAACGCTGGTGTGTCAGATAGGCCTACTTGATTGAACATAACAAATCAAGTTAGTAATGTGCATGCGCGAAAAACATGAATAAGTAGAAAATATAGCTATGTTCATATTGATCGTTAACTCCTGGTGCTAAAAAGTGAAATGTTAACGTCGCTGTTAAAAGAAAATAGCATTTTGATGTTAAATTTTAACATCTGTTTTTAGAGTATAGACCTGAATGTGCTCTAAAAGAATTTAAATTTTCAAGATTCTTTTAAGGCGACACCCTTTATAAATATGCAAATACGTGTATTGAGTTTCCCCCAATCGAAGGTCATTTAGACGTACTTAAAGATTAAGAAAATAGAACTCTTCCGGTTTTTTTTTTATCTTGTGGCACGTCTAAATAACCTCCGATTAGGCTGAAACTTTAAATTGATATCTATTCTAATTATTCTGCATATTTTTAGTAGGTATCGCTTTAAAAAAATCTTGAAAATTTAAAATAAGAGCCATTTTAAAGCAAATTTTCTATTAAAATTGCTTTTTCTTTATATCTCTAAAACTATGCCTGATAGGGCAAAACTAAATTGAATTGAGCATAAAAAATACTTCTATATCTTTCTATATTCTTGTGAAAGAAAAAGTTCATTTTTGTCGACCAGTGTTATAGAAAGGCCGCCGCAAGTGGATAACGCAGTTAGTACTAATTGTTATTCAGATTTCCCATAGAACCCCACACCCAGCGAATATTTTTAACCTCTCAGCCTACGGGCCAAGATAATTCTAAATTTCTACTTAATAATTAATAACAAGTAATTTTTGGCTCCGTTTCTGGAATATCTCTTTTCATTCTGGATAAATCAAAAGGCAATTAAAAATTTATTGCCTTTAATGGACAAAAAAAAAAAAAATTAGCGAATATTTAATTAAGCTTTGTGTTATATATATATTTTTTTTTTTTTGAGGGAGATAATATAATAACATCATGACACATACACAGGTATGCTCTCAGTATGTATGCATATTAAATTATATTTGTTTAGGATTATTAAAGTGGATATCATTAATCATTCTCTGTGAAAATTATATTTTATTATTTATTCTGTTTTGATTTTTCTCTCGCTCTCTTTCTCACACGCCCTTCAGGTAGACATATATTTAAAAACGAATCTAGTGTAGTCCCATCCCTCGCAGGGAAAGACAGATTAAAGCCTGCTGCCAACTGACACATTCCCAGCCCCCCCCCCCCCACCCGCATAGGATATGACCATCCATTTTTAGTTTTATAATGGAAGCAAAATTTTTATTAAAATTTCATCGCATTAATAAATGATTAGAGCTATATTAATAGATTCAATTACACTAGTCGACAAAAATCAACTTTTTTCTTTCACAAGAATAAAGATAAGAGATTCTAGAAGTATTTTTCATGCTGAATTCAAATGTTTCAGTTTTGCCCCATCAGGCACAGTTTTAGAGATAGAGAGAAAAATAAATTTTAATAAGAAAATGTGCTCTAAAACGGGTCTTATTTTGAAATTTCAAGATTTTTTTTAAGGCGACACCTTTAAAAATATGCAGATATTTATAATACATATAAATTTAAAGTTTCACCCCAATCGGAGGTCATTTAGACGTGCCGCAAACGGCTAAAAGTTTAGAAAATCGAATTTTTTTTGCTTTGGACACCCCTAATGCAATTTTTACCATCCCTAAATGCATAAAATATATATTTATGATATTCTATACTTCTTTGACTTTCCATTCATTCATTCTGTTGATTATTAACAAAATAGTTTTTTTTTTACACTCTCACACACATTCACACAGTCTTTTCGGCAACTTAGGTCATATAAGAAAGACTTTGACGATAACCGTTATTAATTAATAAGCTTATACATATTGGAAGTCCAGGCATTCTTTTTACTTTCTCTTACCTATGTATATATGTAATATATATATAGAGAGAAAGTATTGGTTTCATGTCAAAAATTCGATGTCGAGATTTTGATGGATCTTCACGTTTTGAGGTCCCCTGAATCCAAAAAAGTGGTTTTCGCGGCATGGTCTGTCTGTCTGTCTGTCTGTCTGTGTGTGTGTGTGTCTGTGTGTGTTCAATTTTAAGCATGAAGGAATTGAGCTATGAGGCTGAAATTTTATATTTAAGTTAAACACCCCCCGGGACCGACAAAATAAGCTTTTAATCAAAATCGGCCAAAAAGTACTAGTACTTTACTGATGTACTTTTTCAGTTTTTTTCGATTTTCTCAAAATTCGCTCTAACGATTTTGATTAAAATTCAAAAATCAATTATTTTTTAGATGCTCTTTCAAATGTATATTCTCGTTTTGCCCTCAAAATTGTTTGAAGCACACTTTACTCTTGTGCTTCATAGGAAAGATAGGAGAAATAAATGGTTGCCATGGTAACCGAATTTAAATCTTTTTCTTTTTATTAGATTAAAAATCAATTGCCCTCGGGGCATGGCGTAGAGGTTAGCGTGCTAACCTCATATACCAAACGTCGCGGGTTCGGACCCCAGGCAGTCCGATGATTTTATTTAAGCCAATTGGATACCAAATGGCTTAAATAAGAATGCCTGGACCCCATATATGTATAATTATTAATAACGGATATCGTAAAAAGTCTTATATGGCCTGAGTTGCCGAAAAGACTGTATGAATGTGTGTGTGAGTGTGAGTGTGAATGAGAAAAAAAAGAAAAAAAAAAAAATCAATTATTATTTAAACGCCCATTTTTTTTTCGGAGAAAACATATCTCTCTCTCTCACAAAACTTCTCTCTTTCTACGCGTTTTAAATTTTTCTACCTTATCTTCGCATTTGGCCAATGTTAATTTCCTATAGGGATTTGTATGTTAATTTCGATTCAAAAGGGGGTCCCCTTTGTAACTTTTTACGCATTTAAAATTTTTTTTTCCAATTCTTATGAAATTTTGTATTTATTTACGATTCTATATTGTGTATAAAATGTCCAAATATGAGATTAAAATTTTGAAAAATAACCATAGTTTATTTCAAGCAATCAACATTTTAAATGCAAGTTTGAAACTAAGGTGCTATCGGAAACTAAATATATCTCGACACAAAAAATCTGGTGTGACCAGCACAGTGCACAACTTTCTCTTACCGAAGGGTAAGAGAAAGTTGTGTGCTGTGCGCCAGTCACACCAGATTTTTATTTAAACTTTTATATATATTTTTCAACTATTTTGTTCATAATTTCGTTAATAATCAACATATTTTCACGAATTAATGATTTTTGGAAAGCTAGAGAACTATAGAATGTCGTAAATATATTTTTAGATATGATAAAAATTGCAAACCGAAAAAGATACTTGAAAAATTCGGTTTTTTTTAACTTTAATCTGTTTGTGGCACGTCTAAATGGCCAAGCCAAACAGATTGGACTGAAACTTAAAATTTCTATGTATTATAAGCATCTCGATATTTTTAAGGGGTGTCGCTTTAAAAAAATCTTGGAAAATGCAAAATAAGAGCCCGTTTAGAGCACATTTTGTATTATTTTTCTCTATATCTCTAAAACTGTGCCTGAGGGAAAAATTCTAACTGTTGATAACTTATCAACACTCTTCCGGAACAGAACGTCCGTCTCTGCACAATTTTCGAAAATGTCGAACGGACACTTGTCGCCATACACATCTGTCAACTGACGATGAATATTCAGGTGGAGTCCCTTTGGTGTGCAAAAAGCGAATTAATGAACGAATCTTGCACTTAGCGGGATCAACGATGGTAAACAGACCAAACGTGAATCAGTTATATATAGTAATGAAATGATAATAATAATTTTGTATTTAAATTTGGGCCAAGTGTTTTAAAAACAAAAAAATATTTATATTAGAAATGAAGTGGCTAACTATATTCTTTTTGCGTTTAACGTTATTTTCGGGTGCTGTATTACTCTACAGGCCTAAAATAATTATATTATTTAATAGAGATTTCGTATCGTTGTCTTACAGCGGGCGTTGAATAGCCTCTGAACCAGCTGAGCTGACTAACTGGTTTTCAGGCAACCAAATAGACAGCCAGGCGCGTTGGTTGCCTATCTCCAAGGCTGCTCCAGGGAACTTTTTGAAAGAAACGTTCTACTCGAGCTTTCTTGATTCTCATACTCATTTGAACTATATACATAATTTGAATTGAATCTTAATAAGCCTGTATTAAATTTTGTATTTCTTTTGATGATTATTTTTTATATTAATATTTCATATCAGTGCAGATGTAAAATTGATTATTTTTTTTTTCCTCTTTCTATTATTTAATTAGAATATATTTAAATTGTAAAAAGATTTTTTATTGCCATGAATTTTTAAAATATTTGTTTAATTTGAATGTTAGTTAATTTCTCTAGAGCATGCATGCACACACATAATAATAATAATCGTTCCAGGAAAAAAAAGTAATAAACAGATAAAATTAATTGGATTTCTCTTTAAAAGGTCATAAACACTTTAAGGTTGTAGAAGAAGGGGGTGGGGGGTTGAAATTAAATTTTGTAGTTCATAAATTTCGACATGATTTAAATTTTGACATATTTCATATTTCGAATATTTAAGAACGAATAAAAATTCTTATCTTTTTCTAATTGTAGAATTAGCTTAGAGAGGAAAAGTTGACTCTGACTTTAGTCAAGAATCGTTCTTTTGCTGAAATCGACTTTTTAGAATTGAGTTGAAACTCTTTCAAGTCGATTAGAATCGATTCTCTCAGGACGACTTCGACTTTTTTCTTACAATACCTAGTATCCAATGTAACGTTTTCATTGATTGAATTTCATCTTTCTTTTGAAACCTACACATAACACACCAATCAACACGCTTTCTAAGATCGGTTAGTGAAGATATGTGGCATTCTTAATTCTTCAATTTTTATTTTTAATGTTTTATTTTGATACTAAACTTTCTTATTTTATGTTAATGTTCGGTTTCATATCAGTTTAAATCCTTAATAAATCTTATATTATAAATAAATAAATATACTCAGGATTTGTAGGGACTTTGCAGCCAGGAGATTAAATAAAAAATCTTTTATTTAATTTTTATTTGCCGACGTTTCGGTCGCCAATCACGACCTTCATCAATAATTGACAATATTTGCCATGATGAAGGTCACGATGAGTCACGACGATTGACGACCGAAACGTCGGCAAATAAAAATTAAATAAAATTTTTTTTTATTTAATCTCCTGGCTGCAAAGTCCCTACAAATCCTGAGTATATTTATTTATTTATAATATAAGATTTATTAAGGCTCCACAGCCAAAAAACCAATTTAAATAAATATATTTTATATTTACTGAGTATCTTCTAAGCACGAGTTATTGCGTTTTTAAAAAGTCGACTTGAAAGTCGAAAAGTCGACTTTCAGAAATGATTAATCGATTCCGAGAATCGAAAAATATCAAGTCGATTCCAAAATCGAAAATCGACTTTTCCAGGGCCTTTTCCATCCTTATATTATTGTAAAACGTCTTGAGATGGGATGAAAAAAAAAACCAATGTGGCCAAGACATAATCGAAAAAATTGGATGTCCATCAAATTTGATAGGAATACTTCCCCTATGTTATTTTTCATAAAAAGAGAAAATTAGCTTTTTATTTGATCTAATATTGTAGAAAACGAGAGAGAGAGAGAGAGAAAGTATCCTGTATCTATGCAAATGAGTTTTGTTGCAACGTGGGAAAAAAAAAGAATTGGAATAACCAGTTCCGCCCTTATAGTAATTTGTTTTCCATTTTCTCTCCCTCCTCAACAAATACTTTTAGTGAGTGAGGGAATGTGAAAAAAGGGGAGGGGAGGTTATATATATATATAAAGCCTCACACTCTCTAACCCTCGGGCAAATTGCCTTTAAGCTCTCCTCTCTTCCCATCTTCTTCTTCATAAATTATTCTACGTTCGTTCGTTGCTAACTAATTTTTTTTTCTTTTTTTTATTATATAAATAGGACCTATATATAATAATAAAAAATATTATTTAAATACAATTGAATCACAAATATTTTTTTTTTTTTTGCATCTATGCTTATTTAATTATTTTCTTGTCGATACCTTCGCATGAAGGAGAATGAGTAACTATCATGGAATAATACTGAGGTGAGTTCCTGTTTCCTCTCTCACGATGAGGCATAGAGTTGAATAATTTATTAAAAAGGAGACGAAAGAGAAATTATCTTAGAGGTTTACTTTTTTTAAATTCGTGTGATGGAGTTCACGATAATTAAAACAATGATGGTCCTTTTCGGTTCGCAACTGTGAGAATGTGCACACAACAGTTGTCTGGCAATAAAATTCCTTTATAATGAAGTACAATACTTTGTTTTAATTATCGTGAACTCCATCATACGAATTTAAAAGAAGTAAACCTTCAAGTAAAATATGGGGATTGACTTCCCCGAGACTTTCTCGTATATTCTTTTGGAATTACGTCTGGGTGGGTGTGTAAACACGATTGCTTAAAAACCAAAGCAGTTAGATCGATGAAATTTGGTATATGCTCCTTACACTAAAATTGTAGATTTCTATCAACTTTTGGAGTAAATAGGTCACTTGGAGTAGTACTTTACTTAAAAAGTTTTTTCAAAAATTTTGAAATTTTCAATTTTTTTGTTATATTATGATAAAATACTCTATTTTAAAAAGTTTTTATTCTTTGACATTTTTCGAAAACTGAATAGTTTTTGAAATAATCACAGAAGAAATAGAAAATATTCGTTAATTTTGATAAAAAATCAAAACAAATTCATACAGGTGTCATTAAAAAAAGGGTAAATATAAACAAATTCATTTGTTTCACAAATTCATTTGTTTATATTTGCCCTTTTTTAATGACACCTGTATGATTTTGTTTTGATTTTTTATCAAAATTAACGAATATTTTCTATTTCTTCTGTGATTATTTCAAAAACTATTCAGTTTTCGAAAAATGTCAAAGAATAAAAACTTTTTAAAATAGAGTATTTTATCATAATATAACAAAAAAATTGAAAATTTCAAAATTTTTGAAAAAACTTTTTAAGTAAAGTACTACTTCCAAGAGACCTATTTACTCCAAAAGTTGATAGAAATCTACAATTTTAGTGTAAGGAGCATATACCAAATTTCATCGATCTAGCTGCTTTGGTTTTTAAGCAATCGTGTTTACACACACACACACACACACACACACACACACACACACACACAGACATAATGCCAAAAATGGTATTTTTGGACTCAGGGAGGTCTAAAACGTGGAGAAACATCAAAATCTCGAAGTCGAATTTTTTTACGATTACATAACTTTCTCTATACGAGAAAGTAAAAAATGGATAATGTATTGCCATGAGGTGGATTTGAACTCGAGTTGTCTTCTTCTCATCCTAAGCCAGCGGTTCCCAACCCGTGGGCCGCGGCCTACTAGTGGGCCGTGGGCTGATTGGAACAGGGCCGCGCACGTCTAATGAAACATAAAAATTATTACTTATAATTAGAGAGCGAAAAAATAGTCTTTCGGCTTTTGTCAATTTTGAGACTTTTCCAGATTTTCTTCACTGAAAGAAACGTTTTTTGTGATTTTCAAAAACGACTTTTGCGACTTTTTTTGTGCTTTTTTGTCTGACAGAGACTTTTTTTGAAAAAGCGACTTTTATGACCGACTTTTTTCAAATTTTTTAATATAATATGCTTTTTTTTTTAATTTTGCATTTTCGGTTGAGGCCATTGAGTTTTTTTTTCTTTTTTTTTTAAAATTATTTATGGTCTTTTTCGGCATCGAGGCCATTTAGACCCGGTCCCTTTTATTTCAACTGATTTGCATCCAAATCAATTATTATATAAGGTTTTCGGGTATTAAAAAAAAAATCAATTAATTTTTACTTTCTCTTATCTTAATATGCATATTAGGGTGATCCTGATCCATAGAGGTCATATTTTTTCCTAAAATTCTTTAATATCGGAAGGTTTATTTGTTTATGGCCAAGTCGGTAGTGGCTTATTAAAACAATATATGGTAAATAAAATCTAAAATATATACCATATATTGTTTTAATAAGCCCTACCAACTTCCATAAAAATAAACCTTCTTGTATTAAAGAATTTTAGATGAAAAATTGTACAATCCCACATTTATTCATATTTTTTTCATCGCCTTTGCCTTTGAACTTTGAGAATTTTCAATATTTTCCTAAAACTTCCTTTGTTTTCATCCACAAGGGACTAAATTAATTTTAAATTACAATAAAACTAGAAATTTATTATTTAGAATCTTAAATGCTTAAATTTACCTCAAATAATACATAATTAATAGAACGATTAGAGATAGATTAAATTGTATCATCTGTCAAAGTTCCTCAGCATAAATCTCTTCATATTTCTTTTTCATTTCATAATTATTTGTCAATCGTATTTTTCAGTTCGATTATATAAAATTATATTTAACAAATATGTGAGTAGTATAGTGTTTAGTCAAATCCGAATTGATACTGGGCCTCAGCGTTTTTTTTACGGAAAAAGTGGGCCACACATCAAAAAAGGTTGGAAACCGGTACCCTAAGCTATGGCTGCTTAGGCCATCTTTAATTCTTTTAAAAGAGCAAGGATAGTGTAGTGCTATCTTATGAAGAAATATGTTCAACACTCACAAACAATATGATAATATTTTTTTCTCATCACAATATTTCTTTTATCTTTCAATTTTTTTATTATGAAGATGCATAAGGATTATTATAATTATTTTAATTTTAGAAAGATGGAGCTTGATCGTCTCGTATTTCAATTTGGTTATAAAAATTCTCATTTACCAGTAAAATTAAACTTGACTTTTTTTTTGCGCGCAAACTTTTTAATATCAAATTCTAATTAGATTAATCAATTATCATTTTTTTTTGTTTAAAAGCCTCTTTTTTTTATCCCTTCCCCAATATGACCTCTCTCTATAGACTATATTTTCTATATTTAAGTTATAACTTTAGAATTAAAAATAAGATTAAATTAGAGAATACTGAGATGATTATTTTAAAGAGGATTAAAGAAATGTTTTAGAAACTTTTTTTTACTTTCTCTTACCTCTATATATGTTAATATATATAGAGAGAGAAAGTATTGGTTTCATGTCAAAAATTCGATGTCGAGATTTTGCTCAAAAGAAAGAGAATAAGTAATAAATAAATAAATAATTTCACAACCTTCTCTCCCCCCCCTCTTCACTCTTTTATTTTATAATAATAAAAAAAAGTCACAAAATGCAAAATTAATTATCAAGAGTTTAATGGCAGAAAATGAAACAAGATTTTCCCAGATATTAAAACCACAACCACCAAGGATGATGAAAAAAAAAACATTTTTATAGCCTTATAAATATTTAATTTATTAAGATTTTTTAATTTTTTTTTTTTATTATTATTATCTATTTTTTTTGCTTCTCAGATATAAAATATTAATTATTATTTTTTGTTTCTAAAAGGATCAATATTCATCTACGGTAATTTTTTTTCCTTTTTCTAAATTACCCGAAGGTAACTCTAATATTTCATTCTCCTGTTAAAGGTAATTAAAGAGGGGGGAGGGAGAGTAATTAAAGGATTAATGAACATGAACAGGTGGTGGAGGATGGAATTTAATAAATAAACAAACAAAAACGGTTGCTTTAGTTCTAATCTACAAGATTTTCTTACTAAATTCAATATACAGGGTGTCCGAAAAAGAACTCCCTAGTTTTAAGAAACTGTTATTTAATGTAAAATATACATATTCCAGTGACTAAAACATCAAATGAAAGGTGACTTAATAAAGTTTTTTTTTTCTACTAGTACACCTCGATATGCGATCCATTTGTAGCCCGGCAGATATCCAAGCGGTATTCAATCTCCCTCCAGGTATTAGTTAACATATCAGGTGTGACCGATGCTACTGCCGCTAAGATTCTCTGACGAAGATTGTCAATGTCACGTATCTTCTCTGCATACACAGACACATAACCCCACAGGAAAAAATCCAATGGGTGCTCAGCCTTAGATGCCCGTTTCCCAGCAAGATGGATGGGTAAAGGTAGCCCAATCGCATGGCCTCCAAGAAGCCCAGACATAATACCATTGGATTTTTTCCTGTGGGGTTATGTCAAGAATTCTGTGTATGCAGAGAAGGTAATTGACATTGACCATCTTCGTCAGAGAATCTTAGCGGCAGTAGCATCGGTCACACCTGATATGTTAACTAATACCTGGAGGGAGATTGAATACCGCTTGGATATCTGCCGGGCTACAAATGGATCGCAAATCGAGGTGTACTAGTGGAAAAAAAAACTTTATTAAGTCACCTTTCATTTAATGTATTAGTCACTGGAATATGTATATTTTACATTAAATAACAGTTTCTTAAAACTAGGGAGTTCTTTTTCGGACACCCTGTATAAGCGTCAGCAAACTTTTCTGCGTCTCAACTTGACAACTCAATATGTTAGACCAGCGTTTTCCAAACTGTGAGGCGCGCCTCCCTAGGGAGACGCGGAATAGTCTTAGGGGAGGCGCGAATATTAGCCACAGTCAGCTATTTTCTAAATGATTTCAAAGGGGAGAAAAACTATTTTCCGGAAGGCGGCAAAAATTTTGCTTCCCTAAAAGGAGTTGAGGAAATTCTCAACGCGTGTAGTAGCGGCCTCGAGGCCAAAAAATCCTGATTGAAATTCAATAATATTTTCTTCGAGGAAATCCTTGGGATTTTTTTCCTTGAGGACGCCCTTCACGTGTATGGGGGCCTTGAAGGAACCAAGCGCCATTAACCTAAATTCGAGATAAAGGGCATTTCATTTACACAATTGTAATCAAACCCAATGACAATGACTTTTTTTCTTATCATATGCAAAAAAAAAGTGCATAGAGTAATAACGTTATGATTTAAATAAAGAAGTAGATCTTCTTTCTCCCTACAAGATGGCGGTCTTAACTTTGGATCATAATGGCGCTTGGTTCCTTTACACCGTCCAATTATGCTTGCAATTACAGCAAATGTTCAGCACTCTATTTTTTAAACACGTGTCTATATATATATATATATATATATATATATATATATTTTTGTATTAATTATATTTCCATCCATTGAATAGAATTCTTGATGGTCATACACATTTATATTTCATTGACTTTGAGAGAGTGAGGGGCTTTCGTTATTCTCTCAATGTTAAATTAAGTGTAGAAAATGGCTTTAAAATATTCATAATTACCTCCCACCCTTCTCTATACTTGGCCATTTCATCCTTCCAATTTATTTATTAAATAGCATGCATATATTATCAGAGATGGTGTGGAGAGTGAGAGAGAGCACACGTACAAACAGAGCACCAGTGTGTGGGTGGGTGGATAATAAAATTGAAAATTGAATATTCAAATTGTATATTTAATTAATTAGGTTCCATGCTTTTTTTATTTTTTTTATATTTACTTTTTTATCTACAAAATGACAGACAGACAGGGAGTCTTAAAAAAATTCCATTATCTAAAGTTTTTTTTTATTTTTTAAAAATATTCTCGCAGGCCTATCCATCTTTTTTTTATGTATAAAATTAAAAAATGAATATACAAAAAGTTTTCAAGATTTATTCATTTTAATTTGATATTAATATTCAATATTAGCATCGAGCCCCTTAGTCGCTGAATGACCTGTTTCAAGGTCCCAAAAACCTCCGTGGTCCATATAAATATTAAAAAAAAAAAAAACTTTTTCATTGTTCTAGTAAGTTTCAGAGAAAATTTGGTCAAGCGTTTTTAGAAATGCAAATGGTTTAAATAAAATCATCGGATTGCCTGGGGTTCGAACCCGCGACATCTGGCATAAGAGGTAGGCACGCTACCTACCATGCCAAACCCCGGGACCCAATTCAAAGATGAATCGAATCGGTAATCGAAAGTTGTGTTCTGCTTGTCACACCAAATTTTTTGTGTCGACATGTATTTAGTTTCCGATAGTACGGCACATTTGATTTTCATATGTAAAATTGAAAATATTAATATTTTGTTACCATGGTAACCATTTCTCCTATTTTTCCTATGGAGTACAAGAGTAACGTGGTTTTCAGAAGATTTCAATGGCAAAATATAAAATTTCAACCTCCTAGCTCAATTCCTTCATGCTTAAAATTGAACACACACCCACACAGACATACTTTGTCGCGAAAACCACTTTTTTGGACTTAGGGGACCTCAAAACGTGTAAATCCATCAAAATCTCGACATCGAATTTTTGACATGAATCCAATACTTTCTCTCTATATGCTTCTCGACTGCGGAGACGTTTCGAGACAAATTTAATATCTCATCATCAGTCCGAATCGAAATGTTGCATAAAGGTTACTGTATCATTAATGACCACCTTTATGCAACATTACGATTCGGTCTGATGATGAGATATTAAATTTGTCTCGAAACGTCTCCCGAGTCGAGAAGCATATAAAGGCTTTTTATTTGGCTGAACCTGCCCTTTCTCCAATCAACTTTCTCTCTATATATATTAACATATATATAGAGGTAAGAGAAAGTAAAAAAAGATCGAATGATTTCACAACAGGGAAAAATGGAGTGCTTAAAAAAGAGAGAATTTATTTCTCTGGTTTTGTAATTTCACTCAAGGGTTTACTTGCTACTACTACTGCGAAGCAAACACGAGCATCCCGAACTCAGGCTGGCATTTTTTTTTCTTTTGGTTTTATTAAAAATCAAAGTGCCGATCCCGCATAAGGCTGTTTGTAATTACATAGAAATTTTGTTCTCGCCCAAAGAAATTACTTTTTTGTCTGATGAAAAAAAGAAACGGTGATAGGAATATTCTTTTTATGATAGTCACATCAGACGGTACATTGCCTTGTTTTATAGGAGATAATTTTTTATTAAAAAAAAAAAAAATCGTTGGAAAGGGAAAAATGTAATTTTCCAAAATTCTTTTTTGGATTTTCATAAAGACCTCGCTGGCCAAGTGTAAATGTGTTTGTGGCTGAGCCAAGCTAGGGAGGGGGGGGAGGGAGGGTTTCATTTGTTGTGTGTATAGTAATTTGTTTCCCGATTCCTCTCACAGGAGGAAGAAGGGAGGCGGCTGAGATTGGCTTCCAGATGAACAAGAAGAAGAGCCAAGAGAGAGAGAGAGAGAGAGAGAGCTTCATTGCTATTCTCGGTCCGTTTGTTGTTGCTGCTTGTTGTTGTTATACTCCCCCCTTCCCCCTCCACCTTCTTTTTTTGCGTTGATGGAGAATGTGTGTGTTGACTGCACATACTTGGTTGGTGCGTGGGTGGGTGGCGGCCATCAGCCACGCATTTACAACATTCTTCACACACACACACACACACACACACACACACACTAAGTAAACAAACACTTTTCAATAAAGAAGAAGACGAGGTTTTATCTGTTTTCTCATTAGTTAAACGTAAACTGTTAAGATAAATGGAAGTTATGTCTAATAACTTGTGAACATTATTCAAGAAATGGATCTTTGGCTGGTAATCATGTGATGAATGAATAAATAGCTTGAAAATAAAAATTTTCTCTTAGAAAAAATTTATCTTCAGCTACCGTAGTTGTTTATTACTTGAGAATATTTATTTAGCAGGAAAAAAATCAGCACATTTTTTTCGGTATATTTACAATAATATAAAAGAAATCTGGTGTGACTGGTCGCACAGCACACAACTTTCTCTTACTTTCGGTAGTCAAAAGTTGTGTACTGTACTTGTCACACCAGATTTTTTGTGTCGAGATATATTTAGTTCCGCCGATATATTAGAATTCAAGATATAAAATTTATAACCATGGGATGAAGTACAACAGTAGCCCTCGGGCTTGGTCTAGTTGATAGCGTGCCTATCTTTTATACCAAACGTCGCGAGTTCGGACCCCAGGTAGTCCGATGATTTTATTTAAGCCATTTGGATACCAAATGGCTTAAATAGAAATGCCTGGACCCCCAATAGATATTATAAATAATAACGGTTATCGTATAAAGATCTTATATGGCCTAAGTTACAGAAAAGACTGTGTTTGTCTGTCACTCCTCGGAATTAAATAAACATTAAAGAGATTTATTTTCTTAAATGGACCCTGTTACGCATTAGTGTGTCAAGCGCCAAAAAAAATAAAAATTTAGTTAAGCACGGAATATTGTTTTTCACACAATGCTATTAATTAATAGTATTTTTTATGAAATATGTCCTAAAAAAATTTATATTTAATGTTACTTGCACAATTGACAAAAAAAATTATATATAATCCAATCAAAACAAAAAACTATTAATGTTAATTTTCTCAAATCTCGGTAGCTGGCGTTTGACACACTAATGCGTAACAGGGTCCAAATAGCATAGCGGCGTAGTTAATTTTATGCGTTCTATTTTTGTAATTATTAATAAAACTTTCACTTTCTTTCTCTGTCAGAGGAGAGGGTCTTTTGAATAAGTAAAATAACTCAGTCAAGAAAGAATACATGCATTTATTTCCTAAATTCGCTTTCGTATCTTATTTGAAATAATTATAGAGTATTTCCTCAAAGAAAAAAAAAAGAAGCATTTGAATTGTTAACTAATGCATTTCTCTCATTTCTCGGATGGGGATTTATTGAACATGTCGTTGAAATTCATCTGTCAGGTATAATCAGTGGAAATGAGGGGAGAGAACAGATCGGACTCTCTGATTGCCATCATCGAAATCAGATATTATAAGGAGGTGGGGGATGAGAGATCATTTCCTAACTCTCCAATTTTTTTTATATTTCGATACACACATTAAAGGTGAATTTCATTAATGATAAAGTTTCAATTTTTCAGAGAAAAATTTGAATAAGTTATTAGATACATTTTTTAACCCACACCCGGTTCGGATCCCAGGCAGTCGGATGATTATTTATTTAAATCATTTGGTTACCAAATAAATATGTCTGGACCCCACAAAGATATCGTAGTTAAATAATGAGTAGGCTCTACAACTTAAAAGAAATAAATGAAAAAATCTCCCTGGTTGGAGAATAGAGCAACAGCCACCAACGCCAAGCACGGCGGAAACTCGGATGAGTGGCCCCGATAAACAAGCGTGTTAAACGACCCTGGTTGCCATCGGTAATGATCAATTTAAAAAATACATCTAACCTAATTAAATCCTAAATGGCCCCTGAACAGAGGCTAAACTGGCTAAGCCGGGGATTATGGATCTGAAGTCTCAACACGACTCGGGTTGCCTCTTATAATTCAACAATTGCCGAAGTCGCCTCTTGAAGTAGGAAAGCTGGAGAAAAGACAAAGGGCCCAATTTAGAGGTGACCTAAGGACCTTAAAAATGGAAATTTCCGACTGGGTAACCCAGGAACGTCATAAAATTCAAATCCAATGCCCCCTGTACCCTAAAAAAGAAAATTGAAAAAAATACCTTGAAAATTAAAATAGAAAATCAATATCCTTATAAATTATTATTATTATTTTTTTTATAAATTAATTTAAAATACCGGTATTTTTGTATATTTTTTCTGTTATTTACGTTAGCAGTTTATTAGAATCTTCAAGGAAGTCATTCCATCATGTGAGCGGCAGAACGTTTAATTATTGATTGAATAGTGAATTCCCAGACAGTTAGGTTTGAAAACATAAGAGAAAAGAAACGCCATTTTCTCTGGGAACAGCTATCCAGTTGTAACGCCTGGGGATATGCCACCCGACACACTGCAAAGAGAAGATGGCGCTCTACTCTCTAGTAAAAGAAAAAAAATTAATTTCTCATTCAACGGGACATCTGAGAGCTTTATTTAGAAACGGAGTCAAAGTCCCATTTGTGTGTTCTTTTAAAAATAATTATAAATCAGATCTAAGCTAGATAATAATAATATTAATCTTTTGAAATGGATCAGTAGCTTGCAATTTTTTCCTTTAATTGAAACTTCTTTACGCACGGTGGAGCAAGTCCTCTTTTTTGATGGAGTATAAAAAATAAATATATCCTTTGCTTGACTAAAAATCAACAGATTATCTTAATTAAGTATTTCCTTAAAAGTATCTACGTAATCTTGTCGGGTACACTCTGATTCATTTTTGTTACAACGTCATCAATAAATTATTATTTTTTTATCATTGTGCTTTTAATGTTATTTTACTTTCTCTTACCTCTATATAAATGTTAATATATATAGAGAGAGAAAGTATTGGACTCAAGTCAAATAGCGGCTATAAGGTCGATTCACACACATCAGTCACATCACGTCGCCGTTCCGTCAGTTCCAATTAGTAGCCGTCACAAAAAATGTTTTACTGTTCATACAGAGCCGGCACAGTCACGATCAGAACCGTCCGCCTCACTTCAGTCACCTGACCGTCAAAATATAAAAAAAAATAATGACTGAATATAACCTAACGGGTAGATGTGAATATTATATAGCTGCTATTTTGACTGAGACTAGCCGACGACAGTTCTGAACTGAACGGTAACGTGACTGATATTTGTTCACATCTACCCGTCAGGTTATATTCAGTCATTATTATTATTTTTTTTTTTATATTTTGACGGTCAGGTGACTGAAGTGAGACGGACGATTCTGATCGTGACTGCGCCTCATTAAAGCATATTTTTTGTAGCGGATACTAATCGGAACTGACGGAACGGAGACGTGACTTGACTGATGTGTGTGAAGTGACCTTAATGCTAACGTTTTTTTAATGAAAAAGAGCGTGAATCAGCGTATGGAACGTCCCCGGTAGTCATCGGTACCTTGTATTTAAAAAATATATGTAATAAGGTGTGTATGTGTAATGAGGTCAATATTTTTTTTCAATCACTTGTAGAGACGTAAGGCACGTAGAAACTTGTAGAAACGTAGGCATTTTGCTATTTGTTTTAAATATTATTAACCATAAAATCCAACAGAAAAGTCTCTAAAATTATAACCTCCCCACTCTAATAAAAACAAGAGAGTATAAATTATTTATAGGCTCTTTTATGTAATCTAAGTTAAATCTATGATATTTAAACTATTTATTAATTCAGACACCCAAAAAAAAATTCCTCCAGCTTAGGATTTAACCGAGAGACAGAATCGTTGACGACAAAATATCCAGAATTTACTTGATTAAAATGTCTCCTTCCTCGTAGAGAAGATTCTTATACATCTCGCGGTATCAATTAAAGAGAGAAGACATCAATAGAATATTAAAATTAACGAGAGAGTTAACACTCAACTCCTTCTTGCTTGTTCTTGTGTGGGTATTAAAGTAATTTAGTTGGAAACCGCCAGTTGCTAAAGTTATGAACGTTGCTGTTTGTTGTTGTTGTTGTTGTCGTTGTTGTTGTTGTTAAGGAGGCCTCCTTCCCTTGGAATCTTCATCTTCTTCTTGGTTGGTTGGCGAGGGATTTTTCATTCCCTGGGCATGTTTGTGCATTTAACGAAGGCCAAATGAATTCCCCTACTACTTCGCACTTTAAAATATTATTATAAATTTAAAGTAGTCAAGTTTTAATGAGAAACGAAATATATTCATATTTATCAACTTTGTAATATATTATAGAGACTACGATGAATTTTTTTTTTTATTTTCTCTGGAAAAAAAAATATTTTTTAATATGCATAAATTAAAACGTAAAGATCGATAAATAAATTGGATCATGACTTTGGTCCCAGGTGAATATTTTAAACGCCACAAAGTTGCTCTAATTTTGGGGTTAATTAAAAACATCCCCTTTAGATAAAAAGCATTAAATGAAAATTTAAATACAGTATACAGGGACTACTTCTGAGAAATGGTTGGCGAAATTCCTTCTTGATTAAAAGAGCATTAAATAAATTTGACAAAAAATACAACTAATTGATCAAATGAATTGAAGTGTAAAAAGAAAGCAGGTACTGTACCATGGGCGTAGCCAGACATCTTGTTAGGGGGGGCAATCCATCGTTAGGGCGAGAGGGGGGGGGATTTGCAATTAATACATACTTAGATTATTAATTATTTATTTAAATAAAAAAAAATTAAATTAATGTAGTGGATTGGTGCGTTAAAAAAAAATTTCCAATGGGAAAAATATATATTTATTTGTTTTTTTTTTTTTTAATTTTTAGGACAAGCCAAGAGAGGGGGGGGGGCAATGCCCCCCTGCCTCCCCCTGGCTACGCCCATGTACTGTACACTTAGGTTGAAATAAAACTTCTCAATGACTCAGATCATTATAATACTTGATGATGGAATACAGGAGTTTTATAATGCTGAAATTTTTTTATCATTATTTATTTTTTCACGATGTAAAATTTATAAGTTTGGGAAAAGCCATCGGGCTTGGTGTACTTTGTAACGCGCCTGCCTTGTATACCAAGGGTCGCGGGGATCATGTAGTCCGATGATTTTATTTAAGCCATTTGCATACCAAATGGCGACCATTTCTCCTATATTTCCTATCAAGCCCAAGAGTAAAGTGGTCTTCAGAAGATTTCAACAGCAAAATGAGAATATACATTTTAAAGGGAATCTAAAAAATAATTGGACCGTTTATCTTGAAAATGGTGTAAGTCCATTTTTTCAAAAAATGAGATAGGTATCATATAATTTATGCTTAAATTAATGTAAATTTTCTATGTAAAACTAGGTAGTGGTAAATTTCTTAAAAAATTCCCATGTTTTGTACAATTGAAAATTGGTCGGTAAATGGATTTTTTAATAAATAGATATGTTAACCTTTCATTTTATAGAAACAATAGAAAATGGACTTACACCACTTTCAAAATAAACGGTCCAATTGATTTTTGAATTTTAAACAAAAACGTTGAAGCTAATTTTGGTAAAATCGAAAAACTGAAAAAGTACATCAGTACATTTTGGCCGATTTTGTTCAAAAGCTTCGTGTCACGTCCCATGGGGTGTACTTTATGTAAATATAACATTTCAACCTTCTAGCTCTTTTCGTTCTTGAGATATTTTGTTCACCACAGACAGAACATGTCGCGAAAAACACTTTTTTGGATTCACTGGACCTGAAAACGTGTATACACGTATATCCATCAAAATTTCGACATCGAATTTATCGACATGAAACCAATACTTTCTCTCTATATATTTTAACATATATAGGGGTAAGAGAAAGTAAAAACAACACTCAGAGAGTGTTTTGAATTTAATAAATAAATTTAATCGGTTTAATGAACTTTAAAGAGAGAATTCAACTGCTTTTAATAAAGTGTTTTGATTTCGATAAAACCAACAGATCCAAATAATTGATATATAGCATAAAAGTGAGAGTGAAAGAGTGAATTTGATATCCTCTATGACAAATGTCTCTCTCTCTCTCTTTTGTGCAAAATTCTCTCTCTCTCGCTCTCTCTATGAAATCAAGAAGCCGCTTTTGACAAATGGTCGCCCATCAGGGGTCGATTTTCTCTCTCTCCCTCCTCGTCATCTGAGTGCCTGCCTATCTATCAATAAGTTTCATTTATTAAATAAAGAATCAAGAGGAAATAGATAGAAGCCTTAACGAGAAAAATGTCCTCCAATCTGTCATCATCATTTTAGAAAATAATTCTCTCTTATTTTAAAATTTTTCTCATTTTTTGGTCTTATGAGTTTTTTTTTTTTTTTTTCATTTTAAAATTGATTCAAAGCTAATAACTGATCAACTTATTCAAGGTTTAGGATAGAAACAAAACAGAATGGATGAATTACCGAACGTTTTCTTCAATAGAAATAAGCCATAGAAATTTGAATATATAGAAAAAAATCTGGTGTGACTGGCGCACAGCACACAACTTTCTCTTACCCTTCGGTAAGAGAAAGTTGTGCACCGTGCTGGCCACACCAGATTTTTTGTGTCGAGATATATTTAGTTTCCCATAGCACCTTAGTTTCAAACTTGCATTTTAAATGTTGACTGCTTGAAATAAACTATGGTTATTTTTCAAAATTTTAATCTCATATTTGGACATTTTATACACAATATAGAATCGTAAATAAATACAAAATTTCATAAGAATTGGAAAAGAAAATTTTAAAAAGTTAGTAAAAAGTTCCAAAGGGGACCCCCTTTTGAATCGAAATTAACATTGGCCATATGGAAGAAAGAGGCGGAAAGTGAATTTAAAACGAGTAGAAAGAGAGAGAATATAATTTTGTGGGGGAGAGAGAGAGAGAGAGATAAGTTTTTTATGAAACAATTAAAGACAGAAAAAAAGGTCTAAACAATGGCTAGGATCTAAATTCGGACTACTCTAGTGTGCAGCATAACGGAAACAACGTCAAACGTTGCTTAATTTGAAGAGAATTACTTTCACATTGTTCGGCCAATGAATGACGCTCTGGTCGAGTAAATTTCATTTTTAGTGTTTCCAAAATTTGAATTAAATACTTAGTTTAAATTTCGCCTATTGGTTCGATCGTCAACTTATTAGAAGTTTAGGCCGTACTTTATTCAGGGGACCTCAAAACGTGAATATCCACCAAAATCTCGACCTCGAATTTTTGACATAAATCCTATACTTTCTCTATATTAACAGAGAGAAAGTAAAAATTAATAATTGAAGATTTTTTTTTGTTTTCATTCCTTCTAATAAGATTTGTTTTATATAAAAAAAGATCCTTGGTTTAATTTCTCTTTTATTGAAAGAGGCGGGTCAGCAGATAGTTATTCTGCAAGACACGTCCCGAAGGATCGTCTTCGCAATCCTCCTCAACAGGCCAATTAGAGGCCTTCATTTGAGTCGGCAAAAATCTTAAATTTAAAGTCCAGCAAGAATATTAAATTAAAAGAGGTATCCTTAATATAATCATCTCCAATTTTATCTAATTTGCTTTCTCTCTGTTTGGGAAAATTTTTCTAGTCTATTTATCAAACCATTGGCGTAGCCAGAAATTTTTGATGGGGGGGGATCAAGAAATTTTTTTTTCAAAAATTTAAGAATATTTTAGGGTATTTATAAATCATTTTGGCTTGTTTTTTTTTAGCTAGAGTAAATTATTATATTTTACTTTCTCTTACCCTATATGAAATATAATTTGTATTAAATATCTAGTCATGACCTGGGTGGTGACCCCATGAGGGGGGGTTTGAACCCATGAACCCCCCCCCCTCGGCTACGCCTATGTATCAAACCCATCAACAAGAGAATACCGTATAATTTTGTAAAAACAAGAAAACATATATTATCTTTAATTTTAATTTATTAATCATTAAGATGGTCGTATAGAAGACCGAAACGTCGCTGCGGGTTTAAATAAAATAAGGAAAAAAAAAACATAGCTTCTGTGCCTTTTATTTATTCCACTAAAAATTGTTTGGAAGATAAGAAGGAATAATTCAGCCAGAATTATTTCATTAAATTTAGTAAAATAATAATAATCAATTGCTAACGTTTCGGTTCCGGTTTCAACTAACATCGGAGCTTTGATATTGTCTTTATGTGTTCCTCCGTTGATGGTTCCAACTCGAACCGAAACGTTAGAAATTGTTTAAACAAATTTTTACTAAATTTAATGAAATAATGCTGGCTGTATTCTTCTGAAGTAATTCTTTCTTACCTTCCACATAATACCTCAGCTATAATACTAACTTCAATTACAGGACTAAATATTATTATAGATCTAAATGAAATAAATTTTCTTTTCTTTGTTCCAGGTATGTTCAAAATCATCTTCAGAGATAAGAAGGAAACTTGGTATGTAATAGGCTTATTTATTTCAATACCTCCACCTACATGAAGGAATTCTGACTGCTATATACAGGGTGATTAGCAGGTAATTCCTCACTTTATATAATATATGGACCCTGTTATGCAATAGTGTGTCAAGCGCCAAAAAAAATTCAAAATTGAGTTAAGCACGGAATATTGTTTCAAATGCTATAATTAATAGTATTTTTTTTATGAAATATGTCCTAAAAATTTTATATTTAATGTTACTTACACAATTGACAAAAGAAATTATATATAATCCAATGAAAACAAAAAACTTTAATCTTAATTTTCTCAAAACTCGGTAGCTGGCGCTTGACACACTAATGCGTAACAGGGTCCATATATGAATTCAATTTGTAGGAGAATAAAACCAGTAGATATTTTACTTCACCTTCGTTAGCGGCCTTAAAGGTCGCTCCTGAACCCCCTTACACCTTTTCTATTGCAAATATTTTGACTTCCTAACAATCACACTCCTAATATAGAAATTTCTCAGATCGGGAAACAAATTCCTGACCTCTAACACAAGAGGCGACAACTCTACCTCTGTACTATGCCCCCTGCACTTCAAATCAATAAATTTTAAACCTCTTGTTCTAATGAGAGAATTACAAACACAATTCTAACCCAAAATTGCAATTGACGTCTCGTGTCTTGTAAATTAGAAGCCTTGTAGTTACAATATTATAATTATTATAAATTAATATAAATGAATATAATGGATGCATTCATTCCCCATTAACGTGGCCGTTGACAAAATACGGATGGCCCTTTCAATCATTTACAATTTCCACAGAGAAATTATTGAAATATTAAATTTTAGATATGGGAATAATTTATTTTTTTGTTTGATAATTTGAATGAGTCGCATCAAGGGCTACATATTACAATAAAATATTTTATTTTAAAATTCAATTATATTCATCCTTTCTCTTTTTTTTTATAAATAAATATATATATATTTGGATTTATTAAACATATAAATTGTTTATCAGTAAATGTTATCTTAATGAAAACATGACATATTTCAATTTAAAACCTTTTTTTCCCTTAAATATAGCTGGCTGTCCTATACATAGGTTATATGTATTTTTCATTCAGATAAAAATCCCATTAACCTTTTAACAGAATAAATTCTAAAATTATTAAATAAATCAGCAAATAAATAAATAAATAAATATTTCTCTAGAGAAATTGCCCTCCGTGTTTTATTTTAAACAGAATGTATTTTCATTTTAGGTAAATTTATTTATAAATTAAGAAAATATTATTTTTTACTTTGTAATTTTATTTATTTTTACTTTACCTTTACTTAAGCTTAAAACCATTTTATAATGTAAATAATAAAAAATTGAGAAATGAAGGGTTGAAAATTTGATCTTGAAAGGAAACTGGACACAGACACACACACAGTCTTTTCAGCAACTTAGGCCATATAAGACTTTACGATAACCGTTAATTATTAATATATCTATTGGGGGTTTGATATCCAAATGACTTAAATAATATCATCGGACTGCCTGGGATCCGAACCCGCGACCCCCGTTATAGAAGATTAGCACGCTACCAACTACATCAAGCCCGAGGACAGTTAAAATTAAAAATAATTAAATTCTTATAACTAAAGCCCAGATTTATAATACATGCTGAAAAATGTATTAAAATATAGTCTACACTAGTTTTGAGGAATAAATGCAAAGGCTTCAAAGTCATCTGGTCCAAAAATTACTATTAAAATAACGTCATTGCTAGATGAAATTTAGGGTAAATTAAGTTACAATTAAGAGGTTTGTCATTTTTGCTGTAGCGCAACCAGGGTTTGCTCCTTGATAATTTTAAAAACATTCTCATGCACCTTTTTGAGCCTTTGGTCACCCCTACCCCCGATCTTTCAGATTCTCAAGTAAAATGACCTCCTGAATCCAAATATGACCTCCGTTTTCCCCCCACCACGTGCCGTTTTCGGGAGAGAGACCCCTACTTATTTTCACCCCTTTTCGTTAATCTTAGGGCCATGAATTAAATTAAATTAGGAGGGACGAAAAGGAATGTTTTAGCCTTAATATTTCTTCAGAAGATCTAGAGAGGTGAAAAATTCAAAAACATGAGCTTGTGGATCTAAAGGGGGGGGGGGATTTTGTCCCTCAAATTGCAAAAAAATCATTAAGAATTATCGATTTTCTCTGTTTTTTATCGCAGTTTTTTCACTGTTATGCTACTTCCTTAAATATCCCTCAACAAAAATAAAATATAATGGATAAAGCGGGCAAGGTGTGAGCGATTCCGATGCTCTCGCAAGAGGATGTAAGATTCACAGCTCCACGCTGCACAGTTGGTCAAATTCGCAAATATTGAAGAACATAAAAGAATGTGTATATAAGCTTATAATTTTAAATTTGTAAAGATCAGCCCAAAAAAAAGATAATTATAACCGCATATTTGGGAATTCGACCGACTGTGCAACGTGGAGCTGTGAAGCTTCCATCTCCTTGCGGAGGCTTCGGAACCAGTCACGATTCACCCGCTTTATCCTATATATTTTTGTTGTTGTTGTTGAGGGATGTTTAAGGAAGGATGAGGGAGATCTTTTAGCTGGAATATGTAGAAAAGCAGTGAAAAAATTGTGAAAAAACAGAATAAATAGATTTTTAATGATTTTGCAATTTAAGGTACAAAATCCGCCCCACATTCTCCCTTGGAACTAAATGTTCGTGTTTTTGAACTTTTCACCTCTCTAGACCTTTTAAAGAAATGTTTAAGGCCAAAATATTCTTTTTCATCCCTCCAAATTTAATTCATGGCCCTAAGATTAACGAAAAGGGGTGGAAATAAGTAGGAGGCTGTCTTCCTTCTGGGGTAAAACGGAGATCCTATTTGGATTCTGGAGGTCATTTTACTTAAGAATCTGGAGGAATTATCGGAGCTTTTTTTCTTGCCGATTAGTATTATTAGGCTATACTAAAATCATACTAACTCCCTGAGGTTGCCTATCTAATTTGATCCAGGTATCTTTCAAGGGTGGATAAATATTTTGTCAATTCTTCAAAATATAATGAAAATGTTGTCAGTAGTGAAAGACAACTCAAGAGACGCTCTAAATATACATAATATTTTTTAGAATAAAAATTTCAAAAGTTTCAATTCAATCCACTTTAAAAAAATATTTTTCTCCATCGCAAAATGAAAATAATGTTTTTATTTATTTTTTGCCCTACAGGAACATCAAGTTGATATAGTTATAAGACCTCCACTCTCACTATAATAATATTATGATACAATTTTTGGGTAAAACAAAAAAGAAAAAAAAAATAGAACAATATTTGGAATCAATTGAATAAGAGAAAGAGAGATGGGGAAAAACAAAATAGGCCAAAACGTTCTTTTTTTTAAATTCATTTATTTATTTATTCCCATTCATATTTATTCATTTAATTAAAATATGAATCAATGTTTTTGTTGAGGAAGAGGCAAAAAATTTAAAATGTACTAGCCACTAGACATGGGTCATTACTCGATTTTGCTGTACCAGGTACCAGCTGTTACAGGTACTTGTTCTGACCCGATATTTTTACCTGATACTTTTGTACCCGAAACAAATTTCACCCAGCAACGCTAACTTTACATTAATTCAAGTCAATAACAACGTGTCTAACATTTTTTCAAATGTTTTCTACCCTATTTATTCTTGTGTTGAGAACAAACTCATAATTATTCATTACTAAAGAGTTTTCCAAACTGAGTGAACTGACATGTCTCCAAATTTAAAATGTCAATTTATATACTGCATTAGAAAATAATTAACAAATTTCTGTGCCGGCGAACGAAATTTAATTTAATTCTATTCATTATGTATTTCAATTCACAGTTACATATATTTTTATTTTTTTAATTAATGTTTTTATATATAAAAAAAAAAAAATAGTTTCAAAGTAAAAATCAGATAACTTATTTATTAAAAAAATATATTTTTTTCATTTCTCTCTCTTTCTTAAAGTAAATAAAAGATAAATAATGTATAAGTAATAATTAGATTTGTATTTAATTATTATAGGGCCTAGTGAGAAAAGTAGAGTAAAAAATGTAAAAATGATTCGGAATGACGTTCGAAAAGCGGCAGAGCTAGCGAAATTGCCCTGTCAGGAGAGAAGAGAGGGGGGTCGCGAGTTGAGGGTCGCAAGAGAGAAGGAAAGAGAGAACAGCCGAAACGAAAACTGTATCGGGTAAGGAACGAAGCTCTAAAGTGAAAAGCAAGTATTTGATCAATGCGCAAGCGCGAGCGAGATATCAGGTTCGAGTGAGAAACGAATACCGAGCAAATAACATATACTTTTTGTATCTGTTATTTGAGTATCAACAACTCGGGCATACTCGACTGGACCTGAACAGGACGCGTATTCCTTTCTCACTCGTACCTGATATCTCGCGCATGCGCATTGATCAAATACTTGCTTTTCACTTTAGAGCGTCGTTCCTTACCCGATACAGTTTTCGTATCGCCTGCTCTCTCATTCCTTCTCTCTTGCGACCCTCAACTCGCGCGCTCCGCCCCGTCTCTCTCTCCTGACAGGGCCTTTCACCGCTCTGGCGCGCTTTTCGAACGCTTCCGAATCTTTTCTTTTTTACTCTCTTTTCTCACTAGGCCCTATAATAATTAAATACAAATCTAATTATTACTTATACATTATTTCTCTTTTCTTCACTTTAAGAAAGAGAGCAGAAAGAAAAAATATATTTTTTTTAAATAAATAAGTTATCTGATTTTACTTTGGTATTTAAATACCTGATATTTTTTGCTCGTACCCATTATGTGACCTGTTACTTTTTCCTACCTGATACAAAATATCAGATTGATACGTATCACCCATGTCTACTAGCCACGCCACTCTACTTCGGTGGATTTGAGGCTACCAAGTGAAAACTTAAATATGCACAATTTTTTGTTATTTCTCAATTGTGAGATTTAATTATAAAAATTTTTGCTAATTCATATAATTCACCGAACTTAAATATAAAATTTCACCCACCAAGCTCTTATCGTTCTTGAGAGATTTTCAGATTAGACAGACACACATATAGACTACCAATTTGCGAAATCCACTTTTTTGGACTCAGGGGATCTCAAAACGTATATACTAGGGCAGATCAATAAGTCCCTGACTTTTTGAATTTCCCGCCTCTTAACTGAAATGGCAACACTGCTCCTGTCAGCAGGCAACTATCAGCTGACTCCTCGCGAAATTTGAACCAGCTGGGTCTTTTAGTTTTGTTTGACATCCATTAATAGCAGACTACCTCGTAATTTGAGAAGAAATGAAAAAAAGTGAATTTCGTTTATTCCATGGCACAAATCCATGAATTGGGATACGAATTGCTCTCTCATCCACCCTATTCTCCGGATTTAGCCCCGAGTAACTATTTCTTGTTTCCAAACCTGAAAAAATGGCTCGTTGGAAAGAGATTTGGAAAGAGAGATGAAATCATCTCAATTTTCACGCCCTTGATTTTTTTGGAAGGGATAAAAAAATTGGAGAACTTGGCAAAGTGTATAGAGCTCAAAGAAGACTACGTTGAAAAATAAAATAATTTTTTATCCAAAAACCTGTGTTTCATTCAAAAAGTCACGGACTTATTGACCTGCCCTCGTAACCATCAAAATCTCGGCATAGAATTTTTGACATGAATCCAATAGTTCCTATCTCTATATATAAACCTATACATATATAGGTAAGAGAAAGTAAAAAAGAAATAAAATTATTTCTTTTCTTCCTTTACTCATGTTTTAAGTATAAATCTTTATATACATGTCTATAATAATAAAACAGGTATTAGGAGATATAAATGATGAATGTTTGTTGTATACTTTGTAATTTCCATGATGATGATAGATGCCTATTCCCCTCCCTCTCTCTCTCTCTCTTTCTGTTTTTGTATATCATCATGTCAAAACTTTGATTATGCCTTTTTCTTTTTTATAAAACATCGACAAAGCCACCACCAAGAAAGGAGTTGTCGTTGTTGTTGTTATTGCTTCATAAAATTACACCAAACTCACCCTACAAAAGATACTTATTGAAGAATTGAGTTAGCGTTTGTTGCCTGTTGTTGTTTCTTATCCATATTTGTTTAATAGTATTTGTGTATAATGGATGGAAATGATGATGAGGATAAATAAGAAGAAAGTTTTGCTTTTCTTTATTTCTTTACGACATAAAATAAAAATGTAATAAAATTATCTGAATAAATTGAATTTATTAAATTTGTTGAGTTTTGCTTTAGTCCGTGCAGAAATTTTCTAAAACTAGAAAAAGCTTATTTTAGTCTTTCTTCTGAATAACTATAACAATAACAATTTGAAAAAACAACGCATAGCTCTTCCCGTACACAAAAAGCTGCCTTTTTCAATATTGTACACAGTAACATCTTCTTCTATTAAATTTGTCTCCAAACATCTCCGAGATCGATAAGCATATATATTAAGCTTTTTATTTGGCTGAATCCCTGGTAGGAATTGCCAATGCTGACAATTGGCCGAACCTTGGGCCAGTTGTCATTTGCCAAGCCTTGAGTAGTGACCATTGGGCCAAGCCTGGTTCGAGGCTTGGCCCAATGGTATTATATTATTAAACCGAGCCTTGGGAAGACGAATGGACCAAGCCTGGACCGAGGCTTGGCCCAATGGTATTATATTATTAAACCGAGCCTTGGGAAGTCACCAATGGACCAAGCCTGGTCCGAGGCTTGGCCCAATGGTATTATATTATTAAACCGAGCCTTGGGAAGTCACCAATGGACCAAGCCTGGTCCGAGGCTTGGCCCAATGGTATTACCGAGCCTTGGGAAGTCACCAATGGACCAAGCCTGGTCCGAGGCTTGGCCCACTGGTATTACCGAGCCTTGGGTAGTGACCATTGGGCCAAGCCGCGGACCAGGCTTGGCCCAATGGTTAATTGACCCATCATATAATTAAAAAAAAAAAAAAATTAAATTAAATAAAGTGCTATTAATTGAAAAAACAGTAATATATATTTTAAATCTGGTGATTGTTTGATAAAGTTTATTTAGCTGAAATAAAAGGCAAATCAAATAGCTTAAAAGAGAGTCATATCAATATAACAACTGTGTACGAGAGCGTAAAGGCATTGGCAAATGAAGAACAAAACCAAAAAGCTCGAGTTCAAATCTCTCGAGAAACAACTTTTTTCCTCGAGGCTTGGATCGACCTTCCATTTTTGGTTTTCCAAGGCTTGGGCCAACCTTGGTTTTTTGATTCTCGAGGCTGGGGCCAACCTTGGTTTTTGATTCCCAAGGCTGGGTACATTGTTATCATTCCAAGGCTTGAGCCAAGCCTGGCCCAATTGTTAGACAAGGCTTGCCCCAAACCTCGCCCAATGCTCGGCACGATTGGTCCAAGCCTGGTCCGAGGCTTGGCCCAATTGTGCATTCCTACCAGGGATCTGCTCTTTCTCCAATCAACATCTTCATCTTCTTCTTCAATCCTCGCCTTAATCCCGCGCTGCGGGATCGGCGGACCTACATGAATTTTAGCGACCGGGGAAGAATAGGACAGGCCGGCGCTTTGCACGGTCTGACGACTGTTGAAAAGAGGAAGGAAGAGACACAGACATGAAAAGAATAGAAGGACTGCCTGTCTCAGCTCGGGTAGCTCGTTGCCGCCATCCACATACCCACAAGATGTGAGCCCTTGAACAAACACTGTAACATCTATGTGTGTTTTTGGTCTCGAAGAAGGGCCCGATTGGCTTCCGAAACGAAAAATGACGGCGCGCGACATTTACGACTCTGACTGCCCATGGTAGCAGTGTCGTTTCAGTCGCTTTTGTCGCGTCATTATAATGATGTATATAGACGGGAATGGGTTCCATTTATTTACACAAAAGCAGTCATTAACGGCTACAGTCGCGCGTCTCTAGCCGTTTAAGTCTTTGCAAAGGAATTGCACCTTAAGACTATAAATATGTAAAGTTTCAACCTTATTCAATAAGTAGTTACGGAGTTTGTTGACCAAATTTTAATTACAATTTTCAGATATTTTATATATATTATCAATATTCTTTCTTTTTTCGTTCCCAAAGAATGATGTTTGAACTCCCAAACGTCTAAGATTTTTATTTAATAGATCGATGTTGTAGGAGACGAATCGAAACAAACAAGAGAGTGTTAAGGAAATGAAGCCTCTTCTCATTGTTGGTTGTTGTTCTTGCTACTCCACTCCACTCACTCACTCACTTAGATCACAGAGAGTAAGTGACTGACTGACTGATATTAGAAATGGAATTAACATCTTGATTATTCGATCAGAGAAAGGAGAATTGGAAATGAATGGGTTGGAATGAGACACGTCTCTCTAGGCTGGCTGTTGGCTTGAATTATCCACCAACTAAAAGAATAAGTCAGTCAGTCAGTCGTTGAATTAGGATTGAGAAGAAGGGCAAAGCAATTCAATTAATTCCATCCCTAATGTTCTAAGAGAGAATTTTATAATAGTTTACACATCTCCTTTACCGAAGATTTGAAAATAAAAGTAATCAAATATTTAGTTATAAGCAGAGAGCGCATAAAACGTCTCTTTTTTTTGCTAAAAAATCAATTAGTTTATATGAGAAAATAAATTAAATAGAGAAATCTCTAGTGAGACTAAACTCTTTAGAATTTGATAAAAATAAATAAATTGTAAGGTACACCACAAATTACAATATAAATTTAAAAAAACACCGTGTATTCAGAATATACACTTTATTATTCTTATTATTTGAAAATCCTACGAGGATCCCCGTTTATTTACCTGAGATGATTTCGTATTCGCCTCAAACCCAACTTGCCTCTGATCTTAACTATCTACCGGCATCCTGTGAAGTTACATCATTTCCTATCTCGAACTCCTCCTCCTGAGTTCGTTTCTAGCTAGTGAACTAATCCTTATTTCTGATTACACTCGGCTCCTTATATCATACCTCTTCTATGCTATGGAGGATGTCCTAGTTTGAGGAGGAACTCCCTCAGCACCGACTCCTTTCGAAGAATGCATCACTGAGAGGGAACCTTCTTTAAGTCCCTTCCACAGGACGGAATATCACAGCAACTCCCTCTCCTCGTAGAGTTGCCTGGGGGCTATTGTGGTGAGATCCTATGTTCCAATCCAGTGCCTCTTGAGGATTTGCTTAGATTAAATAAATTTAATGAAAAAATCCCGCACGCCCAGGATTTGAACAGGGATCTTCTTTGTAGAAGCCGACATCCACTAGAGAAGTGAAACTTGTATGTATGAAAAATTAACATTCATGATAGGAAATTGGTCAAATCGATTCAAATAATAGCCACACTAACTGAAAATTTCAAATCTTGAAAACTTCTCTCAAATGCTAGAAATCGTACTAGTAATGGCAGTGTCAGTCTTTCCTCTGCCGAAATAGCTTCTGTCTGCTCGATTCGGATGCGGCTCTACCTTAATGAGCAAATTGTGGTCTAATGTTTGTAGTCATTTTCAGAATTGGTCTTGGTTAAAACTTTTTACTTTAACGAATCGTTCATGTTGAACTTTTCTTTTAAAGTTCATTGCCAAGATAATGGCAATGAAGCCGTGGCGTAGCTAGGGGGAGGAGGGTCGGCTCGCACCAGGTGACACTCGTTGAAGAATGACACCGGACGGATAGTGAAAAAAAAATAAATAAAAATTTAACCCATCGCAATAAATATAGAAAATTTCACGAAGATATGTGGCATTCTTAATTCCTCAATTTTAATATTTTAATGTTTTATTTTGATACTAAACTTCCATATTTTATTTTAATGTTCTCTGCCATATCACGTGCAATTTCTGAATAGTAGGCCTATATTCTTTTATAAAAAAAATTTTGAAAACAATATTTGTGTATGTTGTATTTAATAAAATGTTTAAATACTTAATAAATCTTATATTATAAATAAAGAAATATTTAATATTTACTGAGTATCTCCTAAGCACGAATTTAGAGTTTTTAAAAAGTCGAAAAGTCGACATTCAGAAATGATTAATCGATTCCGAGAATTATGCTGTGGCATGCTCTTCTTGTAAAATCAACAATATATCTTCCATCTATATTGGCGAAACCAAAAGAGCTCTAAAAGTAAGACTTCGGGAACATTTTTATTCTTGCGCCAAACTGCTACCAAAGAGCGCATTGAGCATACACTCAATAGAGCACAAACACTCGTTTGATTTCGACAACCCACGTATTTTGATATGTGAAAAGGACATGAGAAAAAGAAAATTCTACGAAAGTTTTTTTCATAAACACTTATGATTCTCAATCCATCAACTTGAAAATTGAGAGTGAGAAATCTGCCTTAGTCTACTCTGAAGTGTTGAATAAGATCAAAATGCCTATCATATGGACCTATTCCTCAATAATAACAATAATGCCTGAGATTGGTGAATGACTATTTGAATTCTAATATCTACACTACTGTAATGTTGTGTTGTTTTGAATGTTCTTTTAAAAGTTTTTGATAGACCTGTAATAAATATTTTTGGATTTGTCATAAATGATAATTTTTTAGAAATTTTTAAAAAATTAGGGAATAAATAAAATTTAAAAATTGAAAATAAAAAATAGAATTTAAAATGTTTGAAAGTTTTGAAAAATTTTAAATTTAAATATTAATATTGTCTACGTTAACTTTATGAACGTTTGGTGTTGTAAATTTCGATGTAAGTGACATTGTGTTCTCGGTTGACTCTCTGTTTGTGGATGTTTTATTTAATTTTCTAAGATCATGTTGTGTATATATATTCATTTATTATTTGCATCTTCGCGCCACTTCTCATGATATTTGTCTATCAGAGGTGAGTTGGTATTTTGCTCGCGCCTTCGTTGCTTCGATGTTGGCTATAAAATTAACTAAAATGACAAATTGATATCTGAAAATTGCTGTCGTAATATATATTATTTCTAAGCGTTGAGAAAAAGAAAATAATTCAACGAATTAATTCTAAATATTTGCCACATCTTGCTTCTGTGAGTGAATTTTCATTAAATTTATCGTTAATTGTTCTTAGTGATGATAAAAAATCTTAGTTTACCTAGACAAAGGCCATCAGCCTGCTGATAGATGAAACGTTTCGTCGTTTTATTTTATTTTATTGTTTTCACTTATATTAATTTTCGATTCTGTTATTAGGCCTTCGTCAACCCGAGCTTTTTATAAAAATATATACACATACATTAACTTTCACGATTGTGAGTCTTCTGACCAAGTTTGCTATAGGCACTTTCGAAATTATTTCTAATGTCATGTGAAGTAGTTTCTTTTAATATCGAAACATAGGATTTTGGTGAGTTTGCCATTATTTTGTATTATCTTTAATTGACTGATGTTTGGATGTCTTACCGCATTTATCAATTCATTTTGTAAATTTCAGACCTGATGATGGTTACTTATGATAACCGAAACCAATATACTGCGGTTGGTCGTCAATAAAAAAATCCTGAAAATAAATTTTATTTATTTACTTATTTTGCATCTCCACCTGCATCTGCACGCCAAGTAAAACCTCCTGCTCCTGGTGTTGAAAAATATCAAGTCGATTCCAACTAAAATCGAAAATCGAGCGCCATTTCCATCCCTATGTCATTTATGTTTTCCATCAGTTTAATAAAAATCTTCCATTTTATAAATCTTGATAAATATCTAAGATTTATTAATACGGACATTTAAATTTATTTTTATTATTTCTGATAGAACATCAAATGGCAAAAATAAATGCAAATTATTAGGATAACCAATTTCAGAAGCTATTTTCTAAAGAAGAGAAAGGGATGTTGCTGCATCTCGTATAAATTTTACTTACTTTCTTTTATATCGCGCTCTTTTAATGTATTTTATTTAACTTTTCCTCTATCTCAACAACAATTATTCTATATCTATATTTATATTCTTTGGATTGTTGCCCATTAAAAAAAAGAATGATATCTTAATTGAAAATAAAATATGTTGAACATTAAAAAGACAGAAAATGTTTTTCTACTTTGGCAAACAAACAACAAACAAAGTCTTTTAAAAAGAATACAGAAATATGCGAAAAAAATAAAGTCTACAAAATAAATCTACATTGAAAATAATTTATAAGTATTTTAGAATAGGTTTATTTATTACTAAATAGATGATGAATAATCAGATTAGCTTTATATAAAAAAATATAAATTTCAATTTTTTGAAGCCTTTGTCTACTCTGAGGACATCTGAATACGGTGTTAAATTAAAATGACTTTTAACTACTCCACGTAACTTAGAAAATCAACTGCAAAATTAGCAGCGTGAAATTATTTTAAAAACTAAAAAAGCTCCTATGATCTTCCCTCTCTATACGCCCTCATGTACGTATGTACAATGCAGAATAACAGTCGAAGCATTGTATTTTAATGTAATTAATAATACACATTTTATTGTGTTAACATTATTATTTGCTAAAATAAACCCCGGTTTAAGCCAAAAAAAATATCTTTTATTTCTATTATGGGGAAAGTTTATATCAATTAAGGGGGAACGGGAGCGAAGGTGTTACGCATGTTTTTCCAGATAAGATGGCGTTGTGTGTCATAAAAAGTATGTCCAAATCTCAAGTAATTCAAAAATTTGCCAAGAGATGTCAGAATGGTAGCTAATAATATTTAATGCATTTGGTTGATTTTCATTGATCTTTTAACAATAAATACTTTATAAATGTTATTATATATTATGTATCTTTTATAAAAGCATAAAAATATAGGCCAAATATACGCTATTAGGTGATCAGCTGTTAGACTGCCATCTATTGCAAGAATGCTGAACTAATTTGAGAGTTGGTTTTTAAATATATCATCTAATCTTATTTTAAAAATTTCTTAATTAATATGTGATTAATAATAACAATAAATTCATTTTTAAATTATAAAAAAATTAAAGATTAATGGGACAGATTGTTTTTTTGTATTTGCTTGATAACAAAAAAATTAATTACGTTTAGACGTCGCCCCTGAACCCCTTAATAAAAACTCATTAATTTCTGTCTCTTATTTCTTTGTGCATGATGAAGGCCTGCCAGGGCCGGATCTAGGGGGGCAGTGGGTGCACGTGCCCCGGGCGGCAGATATCAGGGGGCGGCAAATTTTGCGTCTCTAAAAAAAAGGTAAAATATTTTTTCGGGCGGGAAAAATTGGTTCCTGTAATAATATGCAAGACGTATTCTGGGCAAGACTTTATAAAATAGAATTTATTTGATTCAAGCAAAATAATAACATTATAAATAATAACATTTATATATATTGAATGTCTATCAATAAACATTGCAACGAGGCAACACGAACACAACAAACACTGTATATCACATCTTCCCTCTTCAGTTTTTCTCAGGACAAAGAACAAGGAATTTTCTGTTTCTTCTTAATTCAGAACCTCTTGACGATTTCACCAAATAGGACCGCGGGCTTTCCAGCTTCTTTTTTCACTTCACCAAAAACTTTCATATCTTTCACCCAAACATTTTTCACAATTCTTAATTTTCTCCTCAATGTCGCGAGAAATTTTCGGCCACCATATAGTGTCGCGAGCTCTTGCTCTACATTTAGTAATTCCTTGATGTCCTTCATGAATTCTATCTAACATTTCTTGTTGAAATTTTTTCGGAATAATAATCCTACATCCTTTCAACAACAGATCGTCTTGAAAAGTTATTTCATCTTTAACATTCCAAAATTCTAACATTTCGCTATCTAAAAGTTTCTTTTCAGGCCAACCTTCAATAACATACTTCTTTAAATTTGCACACAAATTATCATCGTTTTGGGCTTTTAAAATTTCTTAAAGTTTATCACCACTAGCAGGATATGTAATAATATGCAAGACGTATTCTGGGCAAGACTTTATAAAATAGAATTTATTTGATTCAAGCAAAATAATAACATTATAAATAATAACATTTATATATATTGAATGTCTATCAATAAACATTGCAACGAGGCAACACGAACACAACAAACACTGTATATCACAGTTCCGCGAAAAAAAAAAAAATTTTCGCAGAAAAATTTTTGAGATCAGGGAAAATTTTAAGGAGGGGGCGGCAAATTAAATTTTGCCCCCCCCCTAAAAAATCTCCTAGTTCCGGCCCTGAGGCCTGCAGTTGCGGTCTAAACGTTGTAGGCTAGTAATAAAAGACGATTTAACTTAACAAAAAATATTGTTATTTATTTATTAAAAAAAAAAAAACATTATTCATCAAAATATCCTTTGCCTTTGCATGGAGCGAGGAATTCATTTTTCTTAGCGCGAAATTATTTTAAAAACGCTATTGATCTTCCCTCTCTCTATACGCCGACGCATACGAGATAATAATACATTTAATGTGTTAGTTTCTTAATTTCATTAAAATTCAAGACTCGGCTTTATATAATTTTTTTTTTAATTTTTTTAATGTTTTAATCTCTATTTAATTTCACGCTAGGAACGCTTTATGTTTGTTAATGGAGCGAAAAATGGCCGTCTTTTGTCTGATGGAAAAGTGCTTAATTGTTTATTTTGACATTGGACCTGTCCGTGACAGACAAACTGATAGACAAGTCGACTTCCTGAATAAAAAAAAAAAAAAAGGAACGAGAGTGAGTGAGTTCGAAGGGATTATTATTGAAAAAGGCTTCTGTGTGTTACGAATGCTCTACGGGTTAAATGACTGTTTGTCTGTCTGTCAAAGGTGACAATTATCGATCCTTCTTCCTCCTTTTTTTTTTTATTTTTAATTTTACTAACGATATTTAAAAAAAATGGCAAACTTCATTATAACTCGAAATGGCATTCATTTCTTTATTCGGTCGGCACACGATAGGAATAAAAATATTAATATTTCATCTTTGCGATGATGAATGAAATCAATTTCAAACATAGACTCAAGAGTTTTTTAACTGCTGACGTTTCGGTTGCCAATCACGACTGATTATTATTTTATTTTTTTTACTTATAGTGGCTTGGTTACTATGATCATTAGACTTTGGAAATACATTCACAGCTAGATCTAGATGTTTAACGCTGGTTGGCTTGGCATTGCTTGTTGACAACAATCTTTGATTGTTGAATAGGGAAGAAGATGCATCCAATAATTGAGCCTCTATTTAATAATTAAGTACTCTTTATTAGAAACGTTTCGGCTGGGATCAACCCTGCCAACTTGCTTGGCTTGGAGTAGTTGGTAGCGTGCCTACCTTCTATACTGAACGTCGCGGGTTAAACCCCAGGCAGTCCGATGATTTTATTTAAGGCATTTGGATACCAAATGACTTAAATAAAAATGCCTGGACCCACAATAGATATATTAAACATACTGAGTATCGTTAAAAGTCTTAAATGGCCTCAGTTGCCGAAAAGACTGTGTGAATGTGAGTGCGTTATCCTGCCTATCCCTGTTCTATTCGCTTATGTCTGTCAGGCTCACATGAATATCTTAGTAGTTAAAAAAAAAAAAAAAATGGGTTGTGATTTATATATTTCAAATGAGTGATAATGTACCCAATTCAATTGAAATAAATTTGTATAGCTTGGGAATATAAAAAATTTTATGCAGAAATTTAAGACTACTAAATCGTATACAATAAATGGCAGTCAAAGGGTTTTGTGAAGAAGATATCTGAATTTTGAAACAAAATCTTCTTTGTTCAAAGAGGAACTTGCACTGCGCGTCAAAAAAACGCAAAATTTTGTTTCTTCTTAAAAAGACGTGTTCTAACCTCTCTTAATGATACTCTCATTTAAGAAACATTTAATATGAAATAATTCTTACACATTTCTAAGTAAATTTAACACAAATACAAATCATTTTAATCAAATAAATACTCGTAAAATAAAGCAAATATGTCGATTTTCAATTTGAGAGACAAATCAACATTATTTCGATATGTTTTGTTGGATATTAATTTAAAATTTTGTTTTTATATGAATTTCCAATAAAATAGACAGAGAAAAAAACTGAAATGGAAAGAAAGATTTTAGAAATTTGGCGAATTTCGACATTTTTGTCTTTGTTTTATTTAAATTGTAATTACTTATTAAAATGATATGGGTTTGTATCAAATTTACTTAGAAAGGTTTAAGTTATTTCATATTAAATGTTTAATAAATTACAGTCCTACTCTATCATTAAGAGTATAACAGGTCGTTTTAAGAAGAAACAAAGCGTTACGTTTTCCTTGACGCGCAGTGTATTTTACTTTCAAAATTCTTATCACTTTCAATGTTATTATTGTTAAAAATACTATTCTTTAATAGAAAATGTATGAATATGAATGAAGAATTATTCACTAAAATCTATTAAGGATTGCAAGAAAGGTAAAGCGAGTCCTCCACAGGATTAAATTTAAAAGGAGCGAAGCAAATTAATAAGGATTCGTTATTTCAGCCCTTTGGATATATGCATTAAGAGATTAATTTAATATATAGTCTATAGCCCGTAATATATAAAATAAAATAAAATAAAAAAGACAATTTAAAATGTGGCTTGGAATTGGAAATGAGAGCCGACATAATTCATTTAGAGCAAGCAAGCAAGTCACACGCAATTGCCAACAATCCTCCCATTTATTTCAGATGTTCATGTTAAATTGATAAATAACTGCCTAGTAAAAAAAAAAAAAGAAAATATTAAGGTATAATATCTCCATAGTCCTAAAAGCTAAGTTTTTTTTTTAATATTTAATTTCATGTATTTGTTTTGACAGTTATGATTAGTAATAATAAATTTTTTTTTCTCTTCTCTTTTAAACGATTTATCTAAATCATTCAGGATTTTTTTTGCCATGTTTCTTGATAAAATAAATACGTTCTCAGGTGATATCTCCACGAACGTAGATTTTATTTTTAATTTGGTATATTAATACAGATGCAATTATTCAAAAAATTAGTGGCAAAATCCCTCTTTATCCTAAATAATGTCATCTCATCCGGAGCTGTTTATCATGATTTATTCATGCATTTTTTATTTATTGATTTATTTATCTATTAATATTAATATCCTCCATTACATTGATTGATCCAATTTTTTTTAGTTAAATTTAGAATGAAAATTATTTCTCTAGCCGCATATTTGACCATCACATTCTGGTTAATAATTAGAATAATCCAAATAATTGGTTTAGTCAAATCCACTCTGGAATTTGAATCCTTTCCAAATAGTATTTATATATATGATATATTATTAGCTAAAATGTTTATTACAAATTATAGAAAGATATTCATTTTAGGCGGAGATTAATATTTAAACATATAGTCATTTCGGGGATGAACTTGACGAAATTCTATGACAGCGGATAAAATGATAGGCAAAATAAATTTACTGTGAAGGGAGAAAAAAATATACGCACAGTAAATAGAAATAATTCCTAGATTGTGGTAAAAGTTAAAAATTAAAGTGATATATGCAAAGTTTGATTCAAACTTTTCGGGGCCATCTTCAGTCTATTTATTAAAATTGATCAAAGTTTGTCTAAATACACTGTAAAAAAAATTATATTAATTTTAGTGTGTTTTGGAATACTAAATTTACAAATTTCCCTTGTAAATGATAACTACTATGCATTTATCTACTAAATTTACAAATATTTACAACAAAAAAAAAAATTTTAAAGTTACAATTTTCTTTGAAAAATGGTATGTATTGTAATTTTACATATAATAACATTGTATAGTAATTTTCGTTAAAAATTGTATTTTTTTTTAAAGCAGTTTAGGAATTCTAAAATTACCACACATTTACACTCTAATTTTCAAATGTCATTCTAAAATTACAATACATACAATGCAGTGGCGTACCGAGGGGGGGGGCTTGGGGGCGGTCCGCCCCAGGCCCCGAGCCGAAATAGGGCCCCATATATTTATAAAAAAAAAATTTAATGAAAATTTCCCTTTGAGAGGCCCCGGGGCCCTCAGGGCTCAAGTAAAAACGGAAAAATTTAGATAAAAAAAAGCAATTTAATGAAAATTTCCCTTTGAGAGGCTTCAGGGCCCTCAGAGCTCAAGTAAAAACGTAAAAATTTAGAAAAAAAAAGCAAAATTTAATGAAAATTTCCCTTTGAGAGGCCCCAGGGCCCTCAGGGCTCAAGTAAAAACGGAAAAATTTAGATAAAAAAAAGCAATTTAATGAAAATTTCCCTTTGAGAGGCTTCAGGGCCCTCAGAGCTCAAGTAAAAACGTAAAAATTTAGAAAAAAAAGCAAAATTTAATGAAAATTTCCCTTTGAGAGGCCCCAGGGCTCAAGTAAGAACAAAATTTAATGAAAATTTCTCTTTGAGAGGCCCCGGAGCCCTTGGGGTTCAGGGATATACGATATTTTAAAAATATTTTTGTGTATGGAGAAAGATATTTAAAGATGAGCACCCCCCAAAAAAAAATTCAATATTAGGCCCCCTCTTCTAGTGCCGCCCCAGGCCCCCAACTGCCTCGGTACGCCTCTGATACAATACTCGATTTTGCTGCAGATGGAAGTACAGAGCAAGAAATTAAGTAGAGGATTTTTAATGATCAGACGACATCAAAAATCTGGTCTGCAAGTACAGAAAATAACTTTCCCTTATCCCTTGTCCCCACTACCTTACTTGAACTCAAGATTCTTCCTTTAACATCTTAACACTTGCAATACAACAATTAAATTGGTTACCCGCCAGCGAGCTAGGGGGGTCCAGGGGACGCAAATGCCGAAGGCATATATAAATAAATTCGTGCCATTAATGCATTGGGCTCTTATGCAACGCGAACATTTTCCCTGGATATAAAAACAAAAAAACAAATTTTCATTATTTCAATTTATGAATCTATTTAATAAATTCTGCACAAATTCTCCTTTCTTCGTTCATTAAAATTTGATGAAAAGATAATAAAATAAAATAGAAATTTATTTACTCTAAAACATACAGGCAAAAAACACTTTTTCGTTTATTTAGTATTTTATAACATAATATCTGTGTATTTTCAAAGAGATATGATCATTTTCAAAAAAAAAAAAAAAAAAAAAAAAAAAAATGAGTGAAAAGAGGAAAAAAGAGGCAGAGGAAAACATCAAAGAAGGACATTTCTAAAAAAAAAATTATGTGTTTATTATATATAGGTTTGACACTTCCATTCATATTTGTTTGTATTTTATAATTAACATTGGAATCATTTTATCAAATGCAAATTTGATTATAATCTTTTTTTATATTTTATTCCAGGGAGAGGGAAAATATCTAATCCCCTTTTCTAGATTTCATCAAATATTGACTTTTCAATGGTTTGAGAGGAAATTCAAGAATTGAGGTCACTTTTTGTGTAATATTTGTATCCCCCCCCCTCTCTCTCTCCATCTCCATGTGTAGCTGGGTGTGAACAAAATTAAGGAATTTCCTTTATTAAAATCATCAGAGATGTGAAGTGAAAGAAAAATGGAATTTATTAGGCACATCATGTAACTTATTTATAACCCGAGAAGGGAAGGGTAGGAATTATAAACATATATCTACCTACTTTCTAGTTCCCCACTTCTTATATTATCAATAAATAAACTATTTAATAAAAACTTTTTATTTTTAATCGGAGGATACGAGAATCTCACAAAGAAAGCAAGTCCATCAACAAATTCATTGCACTAAAAGTAACTTTTCGAAAAAAAAAAAAAAAACTTCAGAAATGGGTCGTTTTGATAACTTACCTTCCCCAACATTAAAATAGCCTCCTATGGGGAAATACATGGTGTTTGTCCTTCAGCATTAAAATAGCTGAAGGACAAACACCATGTATTTCCCCAAAGGGAGGCTATTTTAATGTTGGGGTAGGTAAGTTATCAAAACGACCCATACAATCTAAATTGAATTATACAGTTTTTATATATTTTTTCCTGTTAGAATTTCGCTTAAAGAGAACTTTCTAGGGGTTACAGGAAAATTATTTTCATCCCGAAATTCCTATAAGTTATTAATTTCTAAAGTTACGATTTCTCCCATAGGAAATGTATAGGTCATTTTGATAACTTACCTACCCCAACATGAAATTAGGAGCAGGCGGGCCCGAGCCAGCTGGCTGTGGGTCCGAAGCCCGCTGAAAGCGGGTGCCGCGACTAGTCATTTTAATAAATAAGGTACAAATGTTATCTATCATCATTTTATAAAAAGTTAAAACAATTTACTAATATTATTTTGCACTTAATTAACAACAGCAGAAGGGTAAAATTAACTTTTTTTCATTAACAGTGGATTTATAAAATAATTTAATTACAATTAACAAACTACAAAAAAAAAACAAATAAAAAAAATCAATTCACATTTTAACCATGATGGATCTAATTTGAATTGAATTTTTTTTTTTAATTCCTTTTTTTTAGACTAGATAATTGTGGACCCAATTAATGCAAACAAGGACAGACAGACAGAGAGAGAGAGTAATAAATTATCGAACAACGACACGAAAAAGAGGGGGGGGAAATAAATAAATAAAACAAAATAAAAAAAAAATACTATAAATTCTTATCTTATTTTTGTTGTGAAAATTATTATTATTATTTTTTTTTTTGTTAGATCCAGCAGCCATTTTCAGCTAATTTATTTGAAATTATTATTAATGGAGATATCATGGATGACAGGGATTTACTTATATTTATTAGGATTAAGTTAACTTCGTATTCACGCTTGCAAATTCATATGTGCGTAATCAACAACAACAACGAATAAATAACAAAGGCAGGTCAGAGGCAAGTCAAGTGTTTTTTTATTCATTTGGGACTTTGACACCTCTTCTGATTCCTTTGAAATTTTAAAAATCTGGTGTGACTGGCGCACAGCACACAACTTTCTCTTGCATTCGATAATCGAAAGTTGTGTTCTGTGCTTGTCACACCAGAATTTTTGTGTCGACATATATTTAGTTCCCGACAGTACGGAACATATGAATTCAGATGTAAAATTTATAAGTATGGGAAAATATTTATATTTTGTTACCATGGCAACCATTTCTCCTATCTTCCCTATGCAATACAAGAGTAAAGTGGTCTTCAGAAGATTTCAATTGCAAAATGAGAATAAACATTTTAAAGAGCATCTAAAAAATAATTGATTTTTGAATTAAAAAAAAATCGTTGGAGCAAATTTAGAGAAAATCGAAAAAACTGAAAAAGTACATTTACACTCACATTCACACAGTCTTTGGCATCTTAGGCCATATAAGACTTTATACGATTACCGTTATTATGAATATATCTATTTTGGGATCCAGGCATTCTTCTGGACAGGGTTGCCACCCGTACTCTATAATAAAGTTACTTCGGGTAATTATAATACTCTATACATTAAGATAATCAAAAAGTAGGCAAAAATACTTTATTTCGTAAGATTTGATTTTTCTGGGATTCAAAAAAACTTTGGCCGTAAGCATTTTGCGTAAAACGGAATTTCCTACCGCACAAAAATGGCACCAAGTTTTTTTTTTTTTTTTTTTTTTTTTTTTAACACACTTTTTTCCTACTCACACTAACATTCATTAGGCCATATAAGACTTTGACGATAATCATTATTTATTAATATATATTTTTATTGGAGTTCAGGCATTCTTATTCATGCCATTTGGTATCCAAATGGCTTAAATAAAATCCTCGGATTGCCTGGCATCCGAACCCGCGACCCTTGATATACAAGATAGGCGCGCTAACAACTTCTCCAAGCCCGAGGGCTCAGAAAGTGTTTAATAAGACTGATGATAATTTTTCCAATTTGAATAAAGTAATTTTTTTTTTAAATCTATTCCTGGCACATCAGCATTCACAGAGAGAGTTTTTTTCGAGACGAAAGAGACAAAGCGTCTCTGAACCTTGTAAAAAATGATTAGTTATTTATTTTTATCTTCAATATAGACTGAAAAGATGCTGTGCAATGATAATAATTTGATAAAAAATATGTTTATAAATATAAGGCTAAAGAAAAATAAATTATACTTTATTGTGACACTAGGCATAGGCGCCGGAACTGGGGGGGGACAAGGGTACATTGCCCCCCCCCTGGCATCCTATAGGAGGGGGGAAAATAGTTTCATAAGTGATTTTTTTTTTTTTAAATACCTAATTAGAAATTTAGTTTGTCGTTTAATATTTAAATCATGCACGTTCGTATCTCATTGACTCGATATCTTGGTGTGATGGTAATGGTAACTGCCAGAGCAGCAGCGGCGGTTACTTCTAAAGTGATCCTTTTTAGAGGATAAAGTCATCATCCTGTTAAGATCGTTTGGGGAAACTTAAGAGGGAGAGGGTAAGTGCATGTCTAGTCTCCCTTGTACGTATACTAGCAGAGAAACCAGAACCCAACTCAAATCTCTGCCCCATTGGCTTTAACGGTTTTGGTTTGCTCAAAACCTTAAGTTGGGACAGATTGCGTTGGCACGCGACTTGCATAAGCATCGGTGTCATTTCTAATCGGAGGAAGGAATTGTCTCTCACAGAGAGCGGAGGAGACGGATTTTCATTCTTGAGAAGGGCACCAAAAAGAGAAAAAAAAATTCTATCCATTTTGCTTTCTTTTACCTATATATGTTAATATATATATATATATAGAGAGGAAGTATTTTTTTTGGTATCCAAATGGCTTAAATAAAATCATCCGAACCCGCGACTCTTGCTATACAAGGCAGGCGCGCTTCCAAATACATCAAGCCCGAGGGCTAAAGTATGGGATTGATGATGAGGACCCCTGAATCCAAAAAAAGTGGTTTTTGCAACATGGTCTGGGTGTCTGTCAGTCGGGCTATGAACAAAAATATCTCAAGAACGAAAAGAGCTAAGAAGTTGAAATTTTATTTTTAAGTTAGGTACCCCCCTGGCACGTGACACGAAGCTTTTGAACAAATCGATCAAAGAGTACTAATACTTTACTGATGTACTTTTTAAGTTTTTTTTTTTCAATTTTCACAAAATTTGCTCCAACTATTTTGATTAAAATTTAAAAAATCAATTATTTTTTAGATGCTCTTTAAAATGTATTTTCTCTTTTTGACCTTGAAATCTTTTGAAGTACACTTTAATCCTGTACTCAATAAGAAAGATGGAAGAAATGGTTGGCATGGTAACAAAATATAAATATTTTCCCATGTTTATAAATTTTATACCTTGAATCAAATTAGCCGTGCCCTCGGGCTTGGTGTATGAGTTAGAGTGTTGGCCTTCTATACCAAGGATCGAGGGTTTGGATCCTAGGCAGTCCGAGGATTTTATTTAAGCCATTTGGATACCAAATGTATGAACCCCAAAAATACATATCAATAATGATTATCGTATAAAGTCTTATATGGCCTAAGTTGCCGAAAATATCTAACTACTAAAACTATGTGTATGTGTGTGTGAGTGTGAATGGGAAAAAAATGTTAAAAAAAAAAATTAAAAAAAATGTGCCGTACTGTTGGGAGCTACATACTGTATATATCGACACAAAAAATCTGGTTTGACAAACACAGAACTTATTGAAGGTAAGAGAAAGTTGTGTGTTGTGTGCTGTTACCCAAGATTTTTTCTCTAATAATAGTTGAGATTAAAATATTTCTCAAAAATGTCTCAAAATGACGAGAAGGGAACACCTAAGGCTCTTCGGTGTTATAGGCCATTTATTTTATTTTTTTATAATCTCTAATTTCTTATCCCGTAATTTTGAGATATAAAATAAACCTGGTTTTCTCTTTGTAATAATTTTTATGGTAAAGGTAAAAAAAAAAAATATTTCATTAGCTATATATAAATATATAAAAGAAATTGCTAGTTTATTTATACAATATTTTCACCCTTTTTGTTGTTGTTGTTTATGAAAGTGTATATATAAAATAAAAACGGCGGTAAACTATGAGATATGGACATAGAATTCTTGAAAGGAATTCGTCACTTGAAGAGAGAGAAGTTTGAATCGCGTTCCCATTCCCACTTTCTCTTACACCATCAAACTCTTAGAAAAAAAAAGGGTACGAAGCATCGATCTCAGAGAGGTTCATCCTGAATTCACGACACCGAGGCTCTCTACTCTTGGTGTGTTAGGGTTAGAATCCTATGCAAACTTATCCCTCCCCCCCCCCCCTCCCACCCTTCTCCACCTACCTATACGCCTATGCAATTCCCTCTCCCTTTGTGCCGGTATATTTTTATATTTATTTTTGACAATTCGTCTGTCCTCTGTTGATTGTGATTTATTTCTTTAATGAAAAACCTTTTATATTCACAGTGGAAAAAAAAAAATCACACAAAACGACATTATTACTTTCTTTTTTTTTTTAGTAAAAGTAAATCTCGTTTATATAAGTTGATTTTTAACATGAAATATAGCTGTATAGCTGGTTCTATTTCCACATGTTGTTTCCAGATGGCCTGATCGTACAGACCCTATAGAAATTCAGTCAGATCCGAGATTGCATGTAATAAATGATGTTATTCTTCTAGGAAAATCCTTTTAAATATTTGCGTACTAGTTTTAGAAATGAAGTAGATACATTCGGGGTTGAGATTTTGAGGGAGGATCGGTCACAGAAGCCTAAAAATTGAAATTTATTAAGGGAATTTTTAATTATAGACCACATTTTGTATTAAATATTTATTAAAAAATATAAATACTATCCAACGCTTCGACTGCTTATCATGCAGACGTTCT
>JAKCPI010007297.1:0-12490 GCA_023213315.1 Euborellia annulipes | reverse complement strand
CAGGGGTTGCAACTCACAAGGTTTGACAGTTCTAAACAAAAAGTGACGTCACAACCAAAAAACCTCCAGATCTAGATAAGCGCTAGTGTCGCTTCTGCTGTGATGGTGGGGGTAACAAATTCTCCAGTTGCCAATCTGTTCCGACCAGGGAGGTAGGGAGGGAAGCTTTGGAATAAAAGTTGTCGCCTAAATGACGTCACAGCCGCCATATTGAAAAGATGAAAACATTGAATTTCCCATTGAACGTAATGTTAATATATCATCAAATTTCGGGCCTTTTTTTTGGAAAATTATGTGAGCAAAAATTTTCTCATGAAGGAAAAACTCTTTAAAAATTATTTTATTTCAACCGCAGGTCGTTTTGATATGCATATATGTATAAAAAAAATTAAATGTTGCGGCAATCATTCTCTTCCTAATGCTGTTGATTAGTCAATTAAAAAAAGAAATTATCATTAGTTTAATGGAAAAATGGTTACAAAAAATAAAATATAAACAAAAAATATATTTATTAATATATTTGTTTAATTACCAAAAGTATTAATTTATATAAATCTCATAATGTTATATACAAAAAATATTTTGTTTAGTTTGATAAATTTATGCAATTAACTGAGTATATAGAAATGCCTGGACCCCCAATAGATATATTATTAAAAATATTAGTATCGTTAAAAGTCTTAAATGGCCTAAGTTGCCGAAAAGACTGTGTGAATTTGTGTGAATGTGAGTGTGAATGAGAAAACAAAGTGTGAATGTTAAAAAAAAAAAAAAAAAACTGACTATATATAAATATGACTGGTAGTTTTGAGGCACTTGTTATGATAAAAAAAAAAAAATACCTGATGTTTTCTCATCAAAAGAAGCTTTTTAGGGGGCTTGTAGAAAGAAAATGTTTTCCCAGATTCCTCTTCATTTTGCTGTCTTTTACTTTTTTTTTATAGGTCGTTTCATGCATACATATGCAGAACATGCCATGTTAATTATTTTTAAAAATAAAAATAAAATAAAAACACACAAAATCAAGAATTCTTCAATAAAACAACTATCTATAACCTATACCTAACCTAGACTTAAAATCTAAAAAAAAACAAGTAATTACAAATTAAATCATTAAAAACTATTTCAAATGTTTAAATATATGAACAAAACTATAAAACAAAGAAGAAATATCTAAGAAAAACTTTCAAAAACACGAGAAAATTGGAAACAAAATTGTATTATGTCCTATGGAAAAGTCAATGTTTACATATTTTCAATATGGCCGACACGAATTTCTCCCCTCTTTTTTGGAGCCACCCCCCACTCCTTCAAACAAGCCTTAGTGTCACTCCCTACCTCCCTGGTTCCGACCAGGTTAACTTAAAGCCCTGACTTAAAGCAATATACAAGCACCTAAGAAAACGTTCTCCACGTGTTATAACATTTTCTTTCCGTTTGTTGATGAAAATATTTTTTACATTTTTTCATTTTATTGTTTTTATTTATTATATTTTTTTATATATTTATTAATTATTTTTTTCAGCTATATTTATTAACGATTTTTTTTTCAGCTTGTGTGATATTTATTTCTAATAAATTTTTTTTTTAGTAACAATATTTTTCATATAATTTTTTTTTTTGAGGTCTTTTGCACAATCAGTGACCATTTAAACCACGTCTCTATTTAATTCAATTCATCAATAGATTGGTATTATTTTGAATATATATCTCGATACAATTAGGATTTTTTTCCTACGTTTTTCTAGAGCAATGCCTTTCGTATGTTGTGTTCGCTCTTGCAAAAATACAAGCAAAGAAACTCGTTTGCATCGTTTTCCAAGGGATCCCGAGGTAAGAAAATAATAATTTGTTATTTTCTTTTACGAGTTTTTAATAGCAAATTTCAACCAACCACCTTATATTCCAGTTATGCAGAAAATGGATGGCTAAAATCCTATTAACGGCTGATTAACAACAAAGCATGGCAGACTTTTTGAATAAATTTTGTTCTCCTTATATAAAATAAAGTTATCTTTTTCAAAAAGCATAATAGATTAAATCCTGTCTTACCCATTTTTAATGATAAAGACAATTCCAACAAATATTTCATCTTTTATATATATATATACTAGCTGCGGTAGGGTTGCCTTCGGCAACCCTACCCCGCTAGCCCTGGCGGGCGGCGTCTCGGGATATGACTAAGAGTTGTCCAGATAAATGTATTTTAATTAATTATGAAAAAGAGTTTTTATTTTTTATTTTAAATATTTGATTAATATATTTTTCAATTATTTACACCCTAAGGAAGCGTAATTTTAAATTTTATTAAAAACGAATGAAAAATAAATTTCAGGGGGGGGCAGGGGGGTGATTGAACTTTGTTGGTAGAATGTAAATACATCGTTTGGTATCCATTCGAAACGATAAACATAGGATTTCACCAAATTTTATAAAATTTTAGGTTTTTTATTTTTGTTATGTTGGTAGAATGTAAATACATTGTTTGGTATCCATTCGAAACGATAAACATAGGATTTTACCAAATTTTATAAAATTTTAGGTTTTTTATTTTTGTTATGTTGGTAGAATGTAAATACATCGTTTGGTATCCATTCAAAACGATAAACATAGGATTTCACCAAATTTTATAAAATTTTAGGTTTTTTATTTTTGTTATGTTGGTAGAATGTAAATACATCGTTTGGTATCCATTCGAAACGATAAACATAGGATTTCACCAAATTTTATAAAATTTTAGGTTTTTTATTTTTGTTATGTTGGTAGAATGTAATAAATACATCGTTTGGTATCCATTCAAAACGATAAACATAGGATTTCACCAAATTTTATAAAATTTCAGGTTTTTTATTTTTGTTATGTTGGTAGAATGTAAATACATCGTTTGGTATCCATTCGAAACGATAAACATAGGATTTCACCAAATTTTATAAAATTTTAGGTTTTTTATTTTTGTTATGTTGGTAGAATGTAAATACATCGTTTGGTATCCATTCAAAACGATAAACATAGGATTTTACCAAATTTTATAAAATTTTAGGTTTTTTATTTTTGTTATGTTGGTAGAATGTAAATACATCGTTTGGTATCCATTCAAAACGATAAACATAGGATTTTACCAAATTTTATAAAATTTTAGGTTTTTTATTTTTGTTATGTTGGTAGAATGTAAATACATTGTTTGGTATCCATTCGAAACGATAAACATAGGATTTCACCAAATTTTATAAAATTTTAGGTTTTTTATTTTTGTTATGTTGGTAGAATGTAAATACATCGTTTGGTATCCATTCGAAACGATAAACATAGGATTTCCCTAAATTTTTTATAAAATTTTAGGTTTTTTTATTTTTTGTTATGTTGGTAGAATGTAAATACATCGTTTGGTATCCATTCGAAACGATAAACATAGGATTTCACCAAATTTTATAAAATTTTAGGATTTTTATTTTTGTTATGTTGGTAGGATGTAAATACATCGTGTGGTATCTATTCGAAACGATAAACATAGGATTTCACCAAATTTTATAAAATTTTAGGATTTTTATTTTTGTTATGTTGGTAGAATGTAAATACATCGTTTGGTATCCATTCAAAGCGATAAACATAGGATTTCCCTAAATTTTATAAAATTTTAGGTTTTTTATTTTTGTTATGTTGGTAGAATGTAAATACATCGTTTGGTATCCATTCGAAACGATAAACATAGGATTTTACCAAATTTTATAAAATTTTAGGTTTTTTATTTTTGTTATGTTGGTAGAATGTAAATACATCGTTTGGTATCCATTCAAAACGATAAACATAGGATTTCACCAAATTTTATAAAATTTTAGGTTTTTTATTTTTGTTATGTTGGTAGAATGTAAATACATCGTTTGGTATCCATTCGAAACGATAAACATAGGATTTCACCAAATTTTATAAAATTTTAGGTTTTTTATTTTTGTTATGTTGGTAGAATGTAAATACATTGTTTGGTATCCATTCGAAACGATAAACATAGGATTTCACCAAATTTTATAAAATTTTAGGGTTTTTTATTTTTGTTATGTTGGTAGAATGTAAATACATCGTTTGGTATCCATTCGAAACGATAAACATAGGATTTCACCAAATTTTATAAAATTTTAGGTTTTTTTATTTTTGTTATGTTGGTAGAATGTAAATACATCGTTTGGTATCCATTCGAAACGATAAACATAGGATTTCACCAAATTTTATAAAATTTTAGGTTTTTTATTTTTGTTATGTTGGTAGAATGTAAATACATCGTTTGGTATCCATTCGAAACGATAAACATAGGATTTCACCAAATTTTATAAAATTTTAGGTTTTTTATTTTTGTTATGTTGGTAGAATGTAAATACATCGTTTGGTATCCATTCGAAACGATAAACATAGGATTTCACCAAATTTTATAAAATTTTAGGTTTTTTATTTTTGTTATGTTGGTAGAATGTAAATACATCGTTTGGTATCCATTCGAAACGATAAACATAGGATTTCACCAAATTTTATAAAATTTTAGGTTTTTTATTTTTGTTATGTTGGTAGGATGTAAATACATCGTGTGGTATCTATTTTAAATTTTATTAAAATCGAATGAAAAAATAAATTTCAGGGGGGTCAGGGGGTGATTGAACTTTCTGATGTCTAAAATACCATTTTTCAATTATTTACACCCTAAGAAAGCGTCATTTTAAATTTTATTAAAATCGAATGAAAAATAAAAAAAATAAAATTTTAGGGGGGGGGGGGGCGCAGAGCGGAAAAATCTTTTCAAATGTCGAATTGTTAGGGGAGGAAGAGTTTTTATTTTTCATTTTAAAGATTTGATAAATATATTTTTCATAAAGCGAGTTAGATCCTGTTTTCCAATGCTTTGCTATGGGGTAATTGATAACCCCCAAAAAAGGGGGGTTCCCTACCCCTAATTCGATATAATGATAGCCTAAAACCACCCCCGGAAAATTCCCTACCCATAAAAAAAAAAAACTCCATGAAAATCGGTCCAGTAGTTTCGGAGTCTATGCGTTACAAACAGACAGACAGACAGACAGACAGACAGACAGACAGACAGACAGACAGACAGACAGAGATTGTCTTTTATATAATAGTATAGATATTTTTTTTTTTTTTAGTCGAATAAAATATATTTTGTTTTAAATAATTAAATTTTTTTCCATTATATACACCTTTTTCTTCTCCATATCTATCTCATCAAACATTACCATTGCCATAATATAAAAAGTATTTTATATAAATATATAATACAAAATAATCACATTCCTATATTTAAATATCATAATCCTCACAAATGTATCCGAACACTAAAGTTTTTGAATTTTCATTTTTTTTAATGATTAATTATTATTGGTTGTGTAAACAATGTATTTAAAAAAACGAATTGAATTTTTTATAAGAAACCAATAATAATAATAATCATAATAAAAAAATTGAAGATTCAAAACCTTCACTGCTCAGGTAAATTTGTGGAGCAACACGAAATAGTATTATTATTATTATTATTAGTAGTAGTAGTAGTAGTAGCAGCAGGAAGAGAATTTTCAAACCAAGCGCCCATTTAAAGCCACGCCCCTGGAGGTAAAATTCTGAGAATCAGCCAGGCAGCACATAACTGTCAAAACCCCCCTTGTTGCATATCTATATTATCTATGTCTCTAATGAAAGGTTGATGGAGGAGACTACCTACAGACTGCTGGTCCTCTGGCTCTTAGCTTAGAGAGAAAGGAGTTTTATCTGGCCTTGTTCTTGTCGATAAGCCATATAAATAAGAGAAGAAGAAGAATTAAATAAATGGAAATCTTAAAAATAAAAAAAATTTATATGTCCTAGGGGTTGTCCACATATTAGGCCCTACGTTACTCCTTTTTTGACGATTTTCTAGTCCCCTTTCCCCGCCTGTCACATACAAACAAACCCCCTTACAATATTATGTCACAACATAGAACTTCCCCCCCTCCCCGCCCCGAATAAAATTTCCTGTACAATATAACATCATAGCATTTTAATGATGTTGGTTGGAGTCGAGAAAAAAAAAACAAGTCGAATGCAGCCAAATATTCTTTATTTCAATTCTCGCCCCTTCACGGCTGACGTTTGGCCCGAGGTCTAGGCCATCTTCAGAGCCGGCTGGCAATAATCAAAAAGTGTTGATATTTGCAACAACCGCGTCAACATTCAGCATGTGATCTGCTCATAGCAAGACATAGTCAATTTGTTTTTTTCTCAACGTTTTGCTGTGAGCGGGCACCACATGCTGAATGTTGTCGCTGTTGTTACAAATATCCACACTTTTTGATTATTGCCAGCCGGCTCTGAAGATGGCCTAGACCTCGGTCCGAAACGTCATTCGTGAGGGGGCGAGAATTGAAATAAAAGAATATTTGGCTGCATTCGACTTGTTTTTTTCATGACTCCATCATTAAGCCTAGAGACACAGATCTTTATCGATATCATTTTACCGTTTTTTTTTTCTTTAGTAAATATTTCCTCGGGACTCAAATCATTCGACCTTTTTTTGTTTTTAGTATACGAGTCAAAAAATTTTATAAATTAAACTTTAAATTGTTATGTCACTTTTAGACGTTACGTTATATATCCACATATGTGGACGACACATTATTTTTATACTGAATTTAGTTTTTTATTATTTAAGATCGTGTATAATTGACAATAATTGCCCTTGTGGAGGTCGTGATTGGCGACCGAACGTCGGCAAATAAAAATTAAATAAAAGATTTTTTTATTTAATCTCCTGGCTGCAAAGTCCCTGTGAATCCTGAGTATTATTTAAGAAAAAAAACGTGTTATTGTTCACTCAATATGAAATAAAAAATCTGGTGTGACTGGTCGTTGTGTTCTGTGCTTGTCACACCTGATTTTTCGTTACTTTTTGGCTCATTTTCACGCCCCAGGGACAGTGACGGCGCTAGCATATTCTCAGCGGGGGCAGGGGTGGGGCAAGCTTACCAACAGGGGGGGGCAGTCAATAAATATATAGGCTATATCAACAGAGAATCAAAAAGAAATTTAATTAAATTCAAAACTTTATCTTTTTATTTTATTATCCGTGACGCTTCGATTACAAGATTTGAAGAATAATCCCCCCCCCCCCTTTATATACATATTTTATAAAATTATATAATGATTTATTAAATGAGAATGCTTTATGAAAATTTTAAAAATGTATATAAATTTCGATTTTTCCACGAGGGGACATTTTGAACATTTCAGGGAGGAGGGCCGAAACTGTTGCAATAAACGGAATGGGCCGAATGTCGTGCAAGGAAACATTTTCAATTTTGTAAAAGGAGCAGGAATATTTCCTACTCGGGCTGCTTCTACTGTCGATTTTCAATTTTGTTTGGCATGCACCCTCACTTATCACCTGAGAAATATCTGAAGGCCCAGGAATTTTCCTGAAGGAGATTGACTTTGCATTGGGTACTGAGGCGCAGAATTTCTCAAAATCAGTATCAATTTCATCTTCTTCTGAATCACTTGAGCTGAATTCATAAGCTGGCGGATTTACACTTTTACTCGAAGAAAATTTTGTTTTAAATAGGGGTTCAAAAAGTAATCTGATATTTTTCCTTTCGATGACATTTTAATGACACAAAGAAAGATATTTACTTGACAAAAATTTGAAGGTAACTAAATTTATTTATTAAAATAAGAATAAAAAATAACATTTCTTTTTTATTGTAATAAAAAGCTTAAAGCTTAAATTAAATTTTTTTTAATGAAATTTGAATAAAAACTTTAGAATTTTTTTTTTAATTTGAGAGAAAATATTTTAAAGTGAAACTTTTTTATTTTTAAATCATTTATTTTATAAAAATAATAACTTTATATATATCATCCCATGACTTTGGTTTCGAGCTGATTGGGGGGGGCATCCGGGGGGGCAGTAATCCTTGCCGGGGGGCTCCTTGCCCCCCCCTTGCCCCCTGTAGCGCCGTCACGCCCCAGGGAGGTGCCTAACTAAAATATAAAATTTCAACCTCCTAGCTCAATTCCTTCATGCTTAAAATTGAACCCAGACAGACCATGTCGCGAAAATCACTTTTTTGGATTCAGGGGACCTCAAAACGTGAAGATCCATCAAAATCTCGACATCGAATTTTTGACATGAATCCAATACTTTCTCTCTATATATATATATATTAACATATTCATATAGGTAAAAGAAAGTGAAAATTATATTAAAATTTCATCAAGTTGAAAGGCAAAGGGAGTTGATAAATTCAAGGTTATTTCAATTAAGGATTCTTCTATACAATTGAAGATAAGTGACGGCTGATTTGACTAAATTGTTAACAGTTGAGTTTTGATGGCCAAGACAGACGATTACAAACAAAATAAAAAATTATAAGAAGAGCTTTATTTTGGTAAGATCACTGATTTATTCCCCTGAATTGAAAACTCCATCTCCATCCCCTTTTCTCTGCTCTGGCATCATTTATTTAGGGTAGGGGTGTCCAAACTATGGAATTTCTTGTCCATATTTAAAGCAAAAACAGGCCTAAATTGTGATTTTGAAAAATAAATAAATTGATGTATATGTGTTGTTGTTATTATTATTGTTTTTGCACAATAAATTGTAGTGAAATAAGTAATGAGTGAGATACCTTAAATAAGGTTTTATTGTGCAAAATTAAACATAAATAAAAACAATAATACCAACAACAACATCTTTGGCACCCCCACCTATATACATTCAGACAGAGGATCATCTCTCATGTCGCAAAATTTAAAATCCTTTCTAGTATCGCAGAATGTAGCAACCAGTCGCACTAGAGCGTATATTCGAAGGGGGAATGGCCAAGCAGAGCGCATAATATGGAAATCCATTTAATTGGCATTAAAACTGCCTATTTCTCATTGGGAAGAGGTACTACAAGAGGCGTTACTGTAACGCCACACGAAAGGATGTTCCGCCATAAAAGGCGTTCTGGTTGCTGACTCCAGGGACCATATATTGCAGGAATTGCCATCGACCTTCGAAATTTGCACCAATGGTCCAGGAAGCTACCCCTTTTAGAGGGTAACAGTGAATATGCCCATGTCCGTTTTCCGGACGGTCGGGAATTGGCCCGTATTCCTCCTCTTGGTGAAATAGAGAAGGGGGAGGCCATTGTCGAAGAAGCCGGAGAACCGGAACCAGAAACGTTAGAAACGGCGCAAAAAGGAACAGAGGCCAACAATGACCAACAGCCTGAACAGCCTGACAATCGACGGCCAGACGAGCCTAGGGGAGGCTCACGGATTAGGCGACCTCCATCGTATCTTATGGAATAATATTATTGTTTTTTGCATGTTTAATTTTGCACAATAAAGTTATCTCACTTATTACTTGTACAGAGAAAGGGCGCAAATTTACAATTCGGTCCTTCTGGTTAATAATTTTCAAAACAAATGCAAAAATAAAGTTTTTTTTTTCTCTTCTGAGTTGCGTCCCTGACTTGACTTTTAAAGGCTATCAATATAAGTATAAAGAATACCCACCTGAAATTAAATATTTCTCATTCATTAAAAGCAATTATTTTAACTTTTTTTTAGTTCGCCATGGATTTTGGAATGATTTTAGTTTTTATCTCCACTGCAATTCTTCTTCTCTATTGCTATCTTCTTTGGGCGAATACATATTGGAAAAGAAAAGGAATTATTTATGACCCACCTCAACTGTTTTTTGGTTCGCTTGGGCCAAAATTCAAAGGAGAGAAACATTTTGGCAGAATTAATCATTGATCTTTATAGGTATCCAAAGTTATATTTAATTTGACTATTTTGAAGATAGCTAATTAATTACTTCTTTTGTTTCTACCTTACCCGTATAAACAAGAAAATAATAATAATGGATATTTAGTTGATTTTCAATTGTTGTATTTTTTCATCGTAGTGCCGTTCCTGAGGGTAAATATCAGGTAAAAATTCACTTATGGGGTTGCTTGTTGCCATTGTATAGATATTATGCATACATTTTCTCCTTCATCTTCCCCATTATCATATTTAAAAACAACGAATTTTATAATAAAAGTTGTTTTTGAATATTTATAAAAGTCGTCACCAGTGGCCGATTTAAGGTTTCAAGGGGACGTTCGCTCCTCGGGAGTCAAGCCTTCGGCGTCTGTATTTATATTGAAAAATTTAATCTTTCCCAAGGGGGGGGGGGGGGGCAAAGATGACCTGGCACATAGGCGACAACAAACTCAGGAACGGCCCTAAACATTGGGGTAAATGTAAAGATTTAACGTAATATTATTCTAAATAAATTATGTAATACTAGTCGCAAAGCCCGCCTTCGGCGGGCTTTCCCTAGCCAGGGGCTGCGCCCCCTGGACCCCTTGCGCCGAGCAAGTTTATTCCCGATTTGGGATATTTCTTGTTGCAATGCAAGTGTTAAGATGTTAAGGAAGTATATTATATTCAAGCGACACATGAAACCACTTTGACCGATTGGGCACAGCACAAAAGGGTCTGTTTATGACTGTTTAAAGGGTCAGTCACCTGCGTCCTCTCTTCGCTTTTCAACTGCTGCGTAGCCCCCACCCCCAGCCCATAGTCAGGTAGGAAGCTGGTTCACACAGCATAAGGGACGCTCTCTCAATTCCTAGCCAACTTGTTGATTTTGTGTTCCCATATTTAATAAATTTGATTATAATTAATTTTCCAAAATATTTAAGAGATTCAAATTATTACTACGTTACTCCCTGGTCCATGTACTATATGTGTACTTAATTTCAAATGGATTCATTGAAAATTGTGGATTTCTATAGAACATATACATACATATTTACATACATAGATACATTTTTCCCATTTCATTTTTATATATATAGATTTTGGATTTCAGAAAATATTCAACAAGTCCATTTGTGGGAATATATAAACTTTGGAAACCAGCAATTTTATTAAGAGATCCTGAAATAATTAAGGATGTCCTTGTGAAGAATTTTAATCAATTCCATGACAACGACTTCCCAATAGCGGCAGACTCGGATCCTATCATTAGTCGCAATCCCTTTATTCTTAAAGGCGAAGAGTAAGTACGCCTAGCAAACTTTGTTTTTTTACCCACGTGCTAAAATAAGGAAATTTTACATTTTTCAGCTGGAGGATAACACGAAGCCGCCTAACTCCTGGATTCACAAATACAAAAATCAAAACTGTTTATTCTAATATGCACTCCGTCACTGACGACCTGAAAAACTACATTCTAAAACATACAGGTACTGTACAAATTGAGAGATTATTTCTCTGATGCATTTGTTCTAACATTTTGTATTTGTAGGAAGAAGAAAATACAATTTTCTTTTTTATGAATTCCAGATGGCTTTAACACGAAAGAACTTTGCGCTAAATTCACAACCGATGTTGTGGCCAAATCGATTTTTGGAATTAATGGAAATTCATTTGAGAATGAAAATGCAGAATTTCTACAAATGGGCACAAATATTATTGCTACTGATTTCCTATCATCTATTCGTTTATCAATAATTGAATTGTTTCCAAAAATTGCTAAAATACTAAAATTAAAGTAAAATCAATTTTTTTTTTTTTTCAAAGCGATATTAAGATATAGTGACTTTTATATTTTCTTTTCTGTTTTTTTTAAAGAGTAATATCAAGCAAAGTTGAAAAAATTTTTTAAGAATTTAATCAACGAAACGAATGATTTCCGAAAGAAAAATAATATTGAAAGGAATGATTTTTTTAATTTATTAATGCAACTTAAATCGAAATATCCAGGTAAATATTTGTTTGTTGTTATAAATCAACTTGACCAGGGCTGATTGGATATGAAGAGTTCCACGGCCGAGTAAAGGCTCAAACAGACAGAACGCGAAATTCGCGACGCTCAGGCTACGCGCGCATTTCGCGACGAAAGGCGTTTTTGCTAAGCCACACAGGCAGCGTTGTCTGGGCGTACGATCCGGTATTGTGTATATATATATTTTTCATTAACATCACTCATCTTGATGATAGTTCGCCTGTTCGCGCGAAGGAGTTGTAAATTTGTACAACTCGAAAAAGCTGTCGCGCGAAAGAGAGCGTTTACGCCGCGTAAGTTCGCCCCCTGTGTGACGGGGATGATACAGTCTTGCCTTATACAACATTTCGCGCCCTTTCGCGGCGTTGAAAAAACGCCAAGCGACGCGAATTTCGCGTTCTGTCTGTTTGAGCCTTAAGGCTGGTCGTCCACTGGACGCGACAACGCGCTACCGCTACAAGCGCTACAACATGCTACAGATCCCAATGTGTGTGAATCAATTGAAGCTCGTCCACTAGAAGCGCGCGACATCACGCTACAACGCGCTTCGAGCGACAAGGCGCTACAGATCCCAAAAAAATGGGATCTGTAGCGCGTTGTAGCGTCTAACCCTTTGTTTTTCTAACCTAAAATACTCTCCACCGGCAAAAAAAAACCGCAACACTTTGTTTTTTCTTAATAAAATTGATG